>QFDD01000219.1:0-57948 GCA_006871305.1 Vachellia collinsii | reverse complement strand
AATCATATTACATGGCTTCATCTTCTAATCATATTCAGAACTTCTTTAAGAGAAGCATATTTATAAAGAAACGTTTCAAATTACAACTCCTTTACAGGTATGATCATTCTACTCATCAATCAATTTAATGCTATGCCAAAATTCCATGTATTATGTGCAAAGCTTGTTCTATATCATCTCCAAAATTTCTAACTGAAAGTACCTTCATTCCTTAAATGAAAATAAAAATTTTAACACATTTTTATCATTTAATACAATCAGTTTTTCATAATCAATAGTATCTTAAAACGTTAAATTGCATAGGCTTCTTTTGCGGAATACTAGATAGAAAAAAAGTAGATTCCCAAAACTTTCAATTCATTCTAGGGAGAGAGAATAGATACTAAAGTTAATCTAAGCATTAGCTTGGCATGGATTATTTTTAGTTCATTCATGCATATACCGAAGGCACACCTGCGCGCGCGCGCACATTAAATTTTCAAGAAATTCATAAATTGTGTTTTTTTTTTCAGGTGAAATCCCTCAATCTGTTTTCCCATCGTCTTTGAGAGAGGTTGACCTTTCTAAGAACGATTTAGATGGTAATTTGTTAGAAGAGATGTGCTATCAACTCCCTTTTCTTGAAATTTTTGAGGTAGTTGATAATTATTTAGAAGGGAGTATTCCAAAATCAATGGGTAATTGCACATCTTTAAGAGGCTTACTTTTGGACCTGAACGCCTTTTCAGGTATGCTTAAAACCATGCGCACCTTTCTATGAGTTGTCTCTATGTGTGTGCGTGTATTTGTTTTTAATAACATAATCACATGTTTATAATTCCTTCAAATAAATTAATATGAAAATAAATGATTGTAATATTTAAAATTTAATCATGTTTTCATATACATACACAAAAAATAATTCCTACCCGTCCTTCTTTACTTGATAAATTAAAAAGACATGACATGTTTTGTAGTAGTTTATATATTATAACATTAATATTTGAGTCATGATCAATTGCACAATAATATATTTAGTTGTAGTTTTATTAAATGTTTTCTGAAAAATCACATGCTATAGAATTCTTTAAATGGCCCACATGTAATTACTGGGAGGTAACTAATTAGATGGCCAACATTGCCCATAAGTTAGATAGAGTTTTATGTGACAAATAAGGAGTGATATACATATAGATGATATTTGTTTCCTCACTTTCCTACATTTAAGTATGGATTTACCAGCATATAAGTTGCAAGGACTCGAAGTTAATAAGATATTTGGAGTTTTGTTGTAATATAGAGAAGTGAATTCAAATAACCAACAGAAGCTAGTTCCAGTAGAAGGGGCATTGACCACTTAAGTATTGAGTTTTGAGTTCAAGCCTGTGTAGATGTAGAAAACGTCTTTCTGAAAGCTATCCCGAATTGGATTAGACATTGCTTGAATATGATTCAATAGCATAATCATATTAAATCAAAGTGAATTCAAATTTTTGAAACATATCTATGTTATATATATAAATATGGACACAAAACTTGTTGGAAATATGATATGGGATCTAGTCACTTAGTGAAAAGATCATTTTTGCTAAACAAGGCATTTAACTTAATTAACAATTATCAAACAAACCAGCTCGAATTATATAACAATTAACCATTATAAAAATAATAAAACTAAATACAAGATAGTCTATCATGGTTATAAAAGTATTTGTTTATCACTTTAAAAAAACTTATAACTAATCCATCAGATTAACACATTAGTATTCAGGGCGCAAAACCACCCATAAACCCACTATAATAAACCCACACATAAGACTAAGGGTATAATTAATATAAGGGTTGAAACCTAGCCCACTAGTCCCTATTTTTAACACTGAACCCCTACATAAAGAGTTTAAACAAAAACATTTTCAACACATATGATATGATGGCTCCACCAAAATATCAGAATATATACAATAAGGTCTCAGGACCAAAAAGGAAACCAACAATTGTCAAGATGATTATAAAAAATAATATCAAAGTACATTAAAATATAATGACCATATGATGGCAATAAATAAACAATACAATTCCTAAAAAAATTCAAGAGGCATACAAGGTTACGGACGCCTATGCCTCTGCCTACTTTCCTTAGCCCCTATTCGGATTAGAGATCTTGCTTGAAAAAAATATTAACACAATGATGTGAGACATTAAGTCCCCATAGCCAAAATCAATTACAACATATGCAAGAAATGAGTGCAAGTCAGATAAGTAGGTTTGTCAATGGTCATATTAATATTTTCTATAGTAAAATAATAAATAATATTTTCAATAATTGGAGCCATCCTCACTCATCCATCATGGTCCTTCTTATATCTTCTGGACGTGGAATAGTCTACGATGGTAGTATACCAGGCCAAGGTTAGCTAGTCACTTCAAAAAAATTGTTCTCTCCCATGTCACCACCGATTTACCGTAACAAGAAGATGTCCACCCAAAACATTCAACTCAAATCTAGGTCAGGAATGAGAGAATTGATGGGCACACAATTTCACTATATCTCTTCCATTCAACCAATATACCCCATACAATATATTCAGTATAATTTTTTTTTATCAACATCCCACAACATTAACATTCCACATAAATCATAATCATTTTAATAGCAATAATCTCAACCATAATCACAACTCATACATACAAGTTGGAAAAACATTGCTTCATTAAAATATGTAAACATTCAAACATGTACATGGTTTTTCAAAAACACATACAAATATTACAGAAGAAAGTAAGGTTTCAAAAATACCTTATAGTCCATAAAGAACATATAAAATAAATTAACCCAGTTACCTCTACTCCAAGATTAACATTTAAAACTTTAGAAGCCAAAAGTATAATTCACAATTTCAAATCACAGATCATTCTACACAATAATGTAGATACAAATTTAATACACAATTTACATAAATAACTTACTTGCATAACTTAAAAGCTTTGAATTAATTACCCAAAAATTACAATTTCATACTATAATCTCAATCATTTATTCTGACTTAAATTTTGCACATTTTTACAATTCAAATGATTTATTTGAATCATAATTTAACACTAATTACATATTATTGTAAAAAATCCCCAATTTAAAATTTAGAATTTCAACATAAAATTGTTATTTAATAAATCTTAAATTTTTCCACCAATCAAAACTTATTAAAACACTAATAGCACTCGCAATTACCCAAATAAATTGTTTAATACAATTTTAATAAGCCAAACAGTCTAGAAATAGCAATTGTTGGGTCTGTTTCTAAAAAAATAACTATAAAAATAATAAAACGACCAAACCAAAGATATAAACCGATTAGAATGATCTATTAACATCATTCTACATTTCTATGGTCTTATTGTCAAAGCTCAAGATTTTTCAAAACTTTAACTCTAAAAATTTCCTCTAATAAAAACAAAATCACCATCATTTTAATGATAAAAATATATAGAACAACTTTTATGAAGAAAGTTTAGTAATTAGAAGAAGTTTCACTTACCAAACTAAAGTCGAAAGTATCAACAATGGCGGACAAGCTAATGGAAGAGAAAGAGAGGAAGGCAACAAGTCGAAGTTCGGATTCTTTCTCTCCTCTTAAGATAAAATAAAATTATTTGGCTTAAACTATGCAACCTGACCTGTAGGCTGAAAATTACAATATAGGACCCCATTTTTTTTCCATTTCCTTTCCATTTCACTCTTTTTTTAGGGAGAATTAAGGAAAAGTCTCCCGGTGAGAAATTAATTATAAAATGGGACCTTCCAATCATGTGCAACTGAGCTTTCATAATATGCAGCCGAGCTTCCACGTTATGTACAACTGAGCAGGTCCTATTCTTCAATTAATTCTCCAATGAGGGATTTCTCCCAATTTTCCCTTTTTATATACTATAATTTATTTTAATTTCATAAATTGTATTTTAGTAACTCCATGTTAGTCAAATAACATAATAATAAATTTCAATTTTCATAAAATAAATATTTTCTAATGATAATTTTAGAAATAAAATTTTAGGATATTACAATTAGAGTCACAATTAGTTGATTTAGTCATTCTAAGATTCTATATAAAGATGGTGCTAGTTATAGTTTGTGTGTGGGAGTTTATCATTAGGTCCTTAACCCATTAGTAACTAAGATTAGGGTAAATCACACTCTAGAAACGTTTTTAGTTTTCATTGAGTTGACTATGGAAGGATATTCACTTTCTTAACATATATTACTTGCGTTATATTAATTTTCATCTACTTTATATAAATGTCATTTTTAATCATTTTTTTGAGTGAACTGTTCAACATGTTTTTTGTTTCCAGGTTTTATACCCAAAGAGATAGGCAATCTTGAAAAGCTAGAACAATTGGATTTCTCTACTAATAATTTCAATGGGCCCATTCCTTCTCAGATATTCAACATTTCATCATTGACAAGGCTCTACCTTGGAAATAATTTCTTCTCTGGCTCTCTCCCATCATATTTAGGAATTGGCCTTCCCAATCTAAAGCATTTGACGTTGGACCAAAATCAATTTGTTGGACAAATTCCAAACATCATATCAAATGCTTCTAAGCTCACTGTGTTAGATTTATCATGGAACAAATTTAGTGGAGTTATTCCCAATGTAGTTGGGAATTTGACAAACTTGATGGCATTATATTTAGAACAAAATGATTTGGATGGGTTAATTCCAACTACAATAAACAAGCTACAGAGCCTTCAGCATTTAAGTCTTAGTAACAATAGATTGCAAGGGTCCATCATAAATGAATTGTGCCAAATCAAAGGTTTGAGTGAGTTGTATTTGGCTAACAATATGTTCGTGGGAACAATTCCAAAGTGCGTCACAAATACTTCTTTGCGAAAGTTGGATTTAAGTTCTAACAAACTGTTTTCTCAAATACCCACTTCTCTTTGGAGTCTACAAGATATCTTGATCCTTGACGTATCCTCCAATGCATTGAGTGGAACAATTCCACTTGAGGTATCAAACTTTAGAGCAATCATATTGTTGAACTTATCAAGAAATCGAATTTCAGGAAACATCCCAACAACTATGGGTGGCTTACAAACGCTGCAAAATCTATCTTTGGCTCATAACAAATTGCAAGGGCCTATTCCTGAATCATTCAGTGGCATGGTAAATATTGAATTCTTGGATTTAACCCAAAATAATTTATCTGGGGTGATTCCGAAGTCCTTAGAGTTACTTGTCCATATGAAGTACATCAATCTTTCATATAATTTGTTGTATGGAGAGATTCCAAACGGTGGGCCTTTTCAGAGTTTTACATCTGAATCCTTTATGATGAATAAAGACCTTTGTGGGGAACCTCAATTAAAAGTTCATCCATGCAAAAAGGTGAACAAGCGCATCTCAACTAAAATGATGCTTGTGATCAAATGCTTATCACCTATACTTTTTGCAATCATTTTGGTTGCTTCATGCCTAATGTTTCTTAAGTTTAAGAAGGGTCATGTTAGTCTTGAGATGAACAATACAAACTTCTTAAATTTGGATGCACCAATTAGGATATCTTATCATGATCTTTTGCAAGCAACAAATAGTTTTGACGAGAGTAATTTTCTTGGCATGGGAAGTTTTGGATCAGTATACAAAGGAATTCTTTCAAGTGGAAAAATAGTTGCGGTGAAAGTATTTAACTTAAACATGGAACAAGCATTGAGGAGTTTTGATATTGAATGTACTGCAATGTGCAATTTACGTCATCGAAATCTCATTAAGATCATCAGCAGTTGCTCGAATGATGATTTTAAATCTCTAATAATGGAATTTATGTCAAATGGAAGTCTTGATAGATGGTTGTACTCCCATAACTATTGCTTAGATATAGTCCAAAGATTGAACATAATGATTGATGTGGCATTAGCATTGGAGTATCTTCATCATGGTTCTTCTACACCAACGGTCCATTGTGATGTAAAGCCAAACAATGTTTTATTGGATGAAAATATGGTGGCCCACTTGAGTGACTTCGGAATTGCCAAATTGGTAAGTGGCAGCCAATCAGATATTTATACCAAAACCTTGGCTACAATTGGTTACATGGCACCAGGTGATAATTTAGTAGTGATCATATTTAATTTCTATTTCGGTTGTTCATTTATATCTTTATACAAACACATATATGTACACAAACTTACATGCTTATACATGTACATGCACATGTTAGAAGAAACTATAAGTTATTCCACTATTTAATCATTCAAATTTATATGCAGAGTATGGATCAAAAGGAGTTGTTTCAACAAAAGGAGATGTATACAGTTTTGGCATTTTGCTTATGGAAATACTCACAAGGAAGAAACCAACAGATGAAATGTTCAATCAACATTTGAGTTTGAAAGAATTTGTTAGAAAATCAACTGCACATTCAATCATCGATATTCTAGATGTCAATTTGTTGCATGAAGGCAACGAAAAAAATGGCAATATATTACTGCATGTATCACAAGGTTTTGAGTTAGCCTTAAATTGTTGTAATGATGCACCTGAGGCAAGACCAAACATGTCAGAGGTTGTGGTGTCACTGAAAAAAGGTAAGGCCATGCTAATGAGAACTATTCAAGGAAGCACTTATTGAATTATTGTACTTTGTCAAACTAAGCTTTATTTGCTACAATCTTTAACCCTTTGGATTTTTTTTTTAATTTTTGGAACAGAGTGATGGATGTCTCATGTATCCAAGATATTAATTATTTGAAATTTGAGAATTTTGGACTTGACATATGGGTTTTGGTTGTATCTAAAGTCATTTTTTTAACTTTTATGTGTTACAAGTATAATGTCCATTAAGATAGAGTTAATTCCTTTTTCATTCTCTTCAAGATAGTTGTATATAGTCTGGAACCTTTATTTTCACTTTCCAATTTTACTTTTGCATATAGAAAAGCTATATATGGATGAAATGATTTTTGCTATGATTTTTATAGTTCACTCGTTAGATTCTCTTGCATTGCATGACATCGGAAGATTGAATAGTACTACTTTAAAAAACTAATGGCATTAATATTAAGGGCTAAATGTATACTTTTTAAATTTAATAGACAAAAATAAAATTTGATGTAAATTTATAGGACTAAATGTATACTTTATATCCTTTTTTAAATGTCTTGTTTGTCATACTCTTGTGTTTTCTTATTAGGTTGAAGATGAGGCCTATTTGGATAAGCGATAATAGAAATACCATTTTAGTAAATTGACTTTTGGAAAATGTTGCAAATTTGGTAGTAGAAAACATTCATTGTTTATCTTAGCATTAGTAACTGCCTAATGGAAGATCCTGATCAACCCTAACACCTATGGCCTATGTTCCCCCCAAAAAGCCCTACCCTTTTTGCCCTTATGATATACAATATGAAGTTTTAAAACATTCATCCAGTGGAAGAATATGCAACACCCTTATAACATGCATAAAAATACAAGGACTAACCTAATCTTCAATTAATTATAAATTAATTTCTACACCATATTTAAAATAGTTAAAGAAGATAGGTATCAATTGAAAGGGAGGCAACCTAGAAAAAAAAACTTTGTAATAGGTGGGTGGTGGTAGTGCCTCCGGGGAGGATGATAGGATGGCGGGTCGAGTATTGCCACGACAAAGAGAAGAGTTTGGTGGTGATTGGCGAAGAAGCAGAGAACCATTTCAGAGCTGTGGGCATTTGACTTTTGGATTGAAGGAGCTTTTAGGCCTTAAGTCATTTTGCAAAAACGTCTAGCCAAACGAGTCTTTTTCTTCTATCGTGCTTCTTCTACACCAAATCCTAATGCACTTATAATCAACTTAACTTTCTTCATGGGTGGTAACAACTTTCTTCATATTTCCAAACCACATCAAACATACAAGATATATATAATTAAACATACATACATACATACATACATACCATACAAACATTTCAAAATTATCATAGCCATGACCCCAAATTTTCTCTTATTGTCCTTTCAATGCCAAACATTGACAACATATCTTGTGTTAAGCTTAGTAGGCACTTAGTTGTGCCAAATGATTCATGATATCTTTCTCCATTTCAATCATTTAACTTACCAACTTATATCACATACACGTGAACAAGACAAATAAAATGAGATGAATTATACAAAAGGAAACATATGAAAAGTAAAAGAGAAAATACAAAAGTACAATTGTCATATGTTTGGATTCAGCTTAAAAATGTAAATCAGCTTCTACTATTCTTTCTTTAGCAAACTAGTTTATGGCAATTAAGTGCCGTTAGCTCTACCTTATGAAAGTTCAATGTCAAGGCACATTTATTCTCATGGAGTTGATATTGATTTGAGCATCATGATGACGTGAACATGGAGAAGATCTATCCAAGTATATGGAGTAGTATTCTTTACCCTTAACAGTTTATTGTAATGTTGATGGGTTAAGCAGTTTTATCCTTTATGTGTGGTATATGTTTGTGTATGCTTGTTTTTGGTTTTCTAAATATTTTATTTTTACTGGATAATTGATCATGTGTGTGTGTGTGTGTTGATAAGCTAAAAGTAGTAAACAACATCAGAGATAACTAATGCCCGGTTGGTATGAGGGAAGAATTTTTTATAGAAGCGGAAGTGAAAATGAAAGTAGAAGTAAAAGTGGAAAATGAAGCGGAAGTGGTGGTATGTAGATAGAATGTGATATAAAATTTATTTAATATATGAATTCATATTGTAAAAACAAGAATTTAAAAGAAAACATATTTAAGTGATATAAGAGAGATACTTGAAAAGTTCCTAAACACAAATTTGGTCCTCTCATCAATCCTGATGAGCGTCTTCCAACGATAAAAAAAAGGCAAAATTCAAATCTCACACCATCACAATAAAGTAATTAAATCAAAGAGTAAATCAAATAAGATGAGTAAATTAAATCTATAGTTTTAAAGATCTTAAATGGGACACAATTGGAGAAGTATAGGTTGGTGGGGGGCGGGGTTCCATGAAACTGGTTTACTAGAGGAGACAAAGACTCTAGGACCAGTGTAGAAGTGTCTGTTTAGATTAGCGGTGGAAGCTATTTTTCCAACATGATTTACGATTTATTAAGTACATATGTAAAAAGAGTTTTATCTCGACTTGTATAAACGTGCTTCTTCAACGCCATCATAAATAGGCCTGAAAAAGGCCAACCACCGCATAAAACACCTTCAGCTATCACCAAATCATCCATTAAAAAATTTTCACCATCAACAACTCAAACAAATCAAAAACAAAAAAATAACTTTTTTTTTTTTGAAAAAAAATCTAATCTAGTGGCTTAACTGAAATTCACCCTTTGTTTTCAATCCAGGTCAAATTAGATGGGATTACTGGGTTCACTTTTGGGCCCTATTGTAACACCCTTAGTTTTATAGTTTTATCTTATTAACATACCCAGCGAAAGCATTTGGAATCGCTTTAGTTGGCCATACCTTGTGGAAATTGAAGTTTGAAAAATTTTGTTTTCAGATTATTATTCATGTCACTCTAAACATGGCCTTAGCTTTGAAAAATCATAATTAATTGTAGTAACATCAAAATTTAGTGATTCCAAGTTCTATGGGAAGATAACTGGATAAACTTGAGAGGAAAAATAAATTCTAGAAATTTTCTTTTCAAAATCATACCCAGTTTTAATTTCAAAAGTTACTGTTTATTTGGTCATTTTCTATTTTTTCAATATTTTTGCCCAACTTTGGAAGGACATACCTCTTAGCACGGTTATCAGATTTAGATCAATTAGCACTCATTTTTAAGGGAAAAATAAGATCTATTTGGTGGTAGAATCTCACATCCTAACTCATTCAATTTCTACAAAACGAGTTGGTCAACTTTAGGTCCATTTATGTTGACTTTTATCCCCCTCTTTGGTTATACTTGGCCCAATTGAGACATGGTTGCCTTAACTTGCAATATCGATGCCCTTGGAGCATTTTTACCTACTCTAGCATGCTTGAGAATAAATCTACAACTACATATGCAATCACTTACCAACAACACATAATACCCTTATGGGTATTTACAACTCTCCACAAAATGCTCATCAAATACTTACCAAACTCCAAGCTTTGTCCTCCTTTCTTCTTGGATAAAGATAGCCCTAGGATTTGGTTACATTGGTTGGGTAAGATTCTTGGGAATCTTAGTAGCATAAGTAACGATTATTCAATCACATACATGCATTAAAGACATGATGCATGCATATACTTAATTAACATGAACCTTGAGAATGGATCACCATGCATACCTTATATGTCAAACCATATAACAAAGACCAAGGCATTATGGCATAAGAGCAATCTTCATCATACCGTAACCTTATCATTCATACCATGGCATATTATCCAATTCATAGCAAAGCAAGTAATCATGCAATTAAATACAATGATATGCAATTAAAACAATAATTGCTAAGCTACCTTTTTCTCCTTGCTTTCCTTGGTCCCTTTCTTGTCAAACTCTTTCCTTAATGTCCAATGGTCCTAGATAGCATCACATAAATGTTACTAACTCATTTGGACTATTATTGCATCACTTCTTCATAACTATTCTTAACTTACTCTCTTTAACTTTAACTTAGCACTTTTGCATCCATGGGTTTTAAAATTTATCTAACATGCTTCTCCTCTATAATTTTGCATGTAGATTCCATTTGTAAGCTCAAATAGCTCAAAAGAAACCTCCTCCCCTTTCAACTACTCAAAACAGCAACTTAAAGGGAGTTGTTGCACAAAATTCCAATATTTTTTTCTAATGCTTCCAAACTTCATTTCTCACATGTACCCTACACAATTTTTCATTTTCAACTCAATGGAAGCA
The DNA here is from genome assembly GCA_006871305.1 of Vachellia collinsii. Classification (NCBI taxonomy): domain Eukaryota; kingdom Viridiplantae; phylum Streptophyta; class Magnoliopsida; order Fabales; family Fabaceae; genus Vachellia; species Vachellia collinsii. Next base: position 47,107 of record QFDD01000219.1, on the reverse strand, counting down.
TCAAAATCATCAAAAACACATTCCTTCTTCTATTTTCCCTGTAGGCCAAAAAAGTACAGAAAATTTTGCAACAACATGATTTTCCAACTTCTCTTGCCTTATACATGCATAATCTTCTAGACTATTTTTCAATCATTATTCAACATAAAAACACTCCTCCCTTGCAGATCAATTTGATGCAGCAGCCCATGAACAGTGATTTCATGCCATGAATTACAAACAAGCTCAAATCAACTCAAACCAAAGATCAACATGTAACAAATTAATCATAGAGTTGATTGGAACCACTTACCACTTCCAATTTTTGTTCTTTCTTGCTTTCTCACTCTAGCCCCTTTTCAAAACCCTCTCTTGAATCTCTTCAATCACAGCACCATAGCAAAAATTACACCGATCAAAAGGGGGAGGAGAGCACATAGATCAATTTTATGGAAGAAATTGAACTCTTACCTTGAGTTTTGTTTGATTCCACTTTCTCTCCTTGCTTTGAAGCCTCACGACCTCTCCTCTCTACTTTCCTATGAGTGTTGGTTGTGCTTCTGCAGAAATGGGTGCTGGAAAGTGCTTTTAAAATCTGTATATTAAGTTTAATGAAGGTGGGATCCACTTACATTGATAGAGTAACTTTTATACTTTTATACTAATGTAATCTACCACTTCCTTCTTGCTTTTGCTCTTTAAATAAGAAGAGCACACGTGGCAAGTTCTCAAGCCCCACAATCTCCTTTATGAAATGGAAGTTGTTTTATGATTACTTTACCTGAAAATTTTCTGATTACGGGACCAATTTAGTGTTAATAAAAATTCCTATAATTCCTTTGCTCCTCTTACCATTTTTCTTTTCTCAATTCTCATTCCAGATGTGCCTTTAATTAATTTCTAGAGAAAACCCTAATTTGGACTTTTTCTGGGCCCTTTCTTTCCGTTCTAGCAAACTGCTTCTAACTTTCTTTTGGAATCAATTTTATAAAATACTACAATTCCCAAGCTATTTTTTCTTGCTTTGAAATCAAATATTTGATGCCTCTAGATATTTTAAATAATCATTTTTGACTAATTATTTTATTAAATAGCCAAATATTAAATGACCTTTAAAATTCCCAAAAAGGTTATTTATGTTATTTTGGCTTAAGCCGGGCCTCAATTACTAATCAGTGAATTTTTCTCTATCATTTGGAAATCTGTAAAATTTTCTAATATTTTTGTCAAACTTTGACCAAAATGCCCTATGACTTTCCTCAATTTACCAAAATGCCATTGAAGTTCAAAAATGACATTTTGGTCCCAAGAAATTGCAAATTTACACTTGGGTCCCTATTCAAAATGTCCCTTTTGACCTTGTCTTTTCAAAATGACATTTTAGTCCATCCTTTCCTTTCTACATCCATATTTTCCCTGTTGTTATTCTTTCTGCTTCTGCACACATTTTTCCTTTTATTTTCTTTCGCTTTTAACTTTCCTTTGCCAAGCCAAATGCTATATAATTTCCATAGAATCTTTTTATCTGACAGGAAACTTAGTAAAACTGAGTTTGGTAGCATTTATCATTCATGCTCATTACCAAACTCTTAGGCCTAGAAATTCGGGATATGACTATTATATATGATTATTTTTATGATGTCAAATATAAAAGAGCAAAAAGTTTGTATCATGTATATTGACTAACTACTAATGTGAATTTCTTATGTAGTTTTTTACTAAATGAACGGAGAGAAGTTGTTTGAGTTTAATTGTGGAGAATGATGAAAAAGGATGAAATATTGTAAGATAAAATGGGAACATCAAGATTCAAGGTTTTAGATTTGCAATTGAAGGATGGTGTGGTTAAATAAGTCAATTTGAAGTTTAAAATGTTTCAAATAGATGTTAGATCATCACATTTTGAGTTACCCTTCATATAAGCTTCATGTGGATGCTCAGAAGTGATTGTTGAAGACAATACTCGAGTTCCACCTCAAATACTTGAGTATGATGCGTTTTTGAAGTTTCATGAAGCAACACTTCAAACAATACTCAAGTATAGACTCAAGTATTGAGATTTTTGAGCTAATGCTCAAGTATTGGGGTCAATACTAGAGTATCGACCTCCTCTTTTAAGCTCTGCTTCACTTCCAGCACAACATGTGTTTAGTAATTTGACCATATCTCTCAAACCATAAATTTGAGTGATGTGAAACCAGTTTCATATAAAACTAGACTCAAAATAAGGTTCATAGACACCAAGCACAACATCAAATCATTTCATATGAAGGAGATATGAATTTCTAAATATGGTAGTCAGATTGAACGCTTTATCACTAACCTTTGCTTACTGTGGCTATCATAACTTTCGAAATACAGCAACGTTTGGATTGGTTATTCTTGAATTGGAAAGTAACATCAAAGGGCTTTCCAAGGATATCTTATTTGCAAACTGTGGAGTTGAATTGGGAGACTTATGGCCATTGCAAGTTGAGCTATGTGCTGAAAGCTGGAACCTACGCTGATAGAAGTTAAAACCATGAGCAATACTACCAGCCTCAATACTCGAGTACCGGGCTTAGAATTTTCCTTTTCACAATACTTTCAAGCAAAACTTAAGTGTGGAGAAGAGTATTCATCACAATACTCGAGTACCAGCTTGAATACTCGAGTATCGGGATCAAAATTTGCTTTTTCACAATACTTTCAAGCAACACTCGAGTATGGAGAGAGTATTCAACACAATACTCGAGTACCAGCTTCAATACTCGAGTATCAACCTTAGAATGACATTTTTACATAATACTTTCAAGTATACTCGAGTATGGACAAGAGTATTCATCACAATACTCGAGTATGACAACTAATACTCGAGTATTGACCTCCAATGAGCATACTCTTAAGTGCACTTGAGTATGAATGAAAGTTTAAGTGTCTAGAACCTTACAACACTCGAGTATGGTTGACAATACTCGAGTATCGAAGTAATTTTGAAATACTTTTCGCAGCTCTCGAGTATGAATGGAAGTATTGGCTTTAAAAAGACTTACAAGCACTCAAGTATGAATTATAATACTTGAGTATCAATGATATTTTCACAATACTTCCACATGTACTCGAGTATAAGCAAAAGTATTCATCATTTATTCTTCAACACTTCCAGTAATACTCAAGTACTGTTGAAAGTATTGACAAATACTCAATAAATATTTTTCACACTTGAGTACTTCTACAAACACATTAGTTTTATTGAAATGATTTCAAATAGCACTCGAGTATGATTTCTTGCACTCGAGTATCAAGTGATTTATTGATCAACACTCTCATATATAATCGAGTATCATTGGAAGTAAAGCTTACTTCTCTTTTACACTTCCAGTAGAACTCGAGTATTATCAAAAGTGTTAAGAACACTCGAGTAACCATTTTTACACTCGAGTATTGGATTCAAAATATTAGTTCTGACAGAATATTTTCAAACGACACTCAAGTATTTGTTTTCAACACTTGAGTACTTCTTCATAAATTTCAGTTTTGCAGAGACAATTTTCAAACAACACTTGTGAATTGTTAAATGCACTTGAGCATACATTTTATCTAACTTTTGTTTCAGAATGTCAGAGTATCAACTTTATTTGAAAAATTTCCTTAAACATGCTCATCTGACATAATTCATACCTGCTCTCATAAATGTTTGACCATCTTATTTAGCAAACAGGGTATGGGTCTTTGATGGCTTCTTCTGTGTTCCTGCTCAATGGATTAATTCTCAATAACACCCATGCTTTTTGTCAGAGCAACATTCAATGCCAAATGTTTGAATGATGAAGCTAAGAATGACAGAAAAAGATTATCTGACGCACATTTTCTTCGACATCAAACTGATAGTTCAGCAGACAATCTCACAACGGCTAGTTCATTCTCTTTATTGTTAGAACAGAACACAAGAGCCAAAGCCAACAGAAAAATACGACGCTTCTCTCCAACGGATATATTTTAACAACATCTATAAATAAAAGGAAGCAACCAACGGAGAAAATAGACGAAGTATATGTAGTCACCGAACATAACGGGTAGAATGTGGATTTGAGGAAATCACACAACAACAATAGGACTCTGAGATTATACTTCTCCATGAGCTTTAGTGCTAACATATTCTACTTCATAGAGTGAAGGATTTCCTAAATGTAGTCATCCCAACCTTCTAAGACTAACTTAGGACATACTTGAGTGAAATAGAGAGTGTAACCTTACAGGTGGTAAGGGGGAGTGATTGTAACGGTTCTCAAGTCCCTATGTCATGAACTTGAGTGGGCTTCATAAATGCTAGAAAAAGCTTTATGGGGTTCTGAAGTATCCATAGTTACAAACTTGAAATAGGCCGTGAAAGTGTTATATTGAATATGTGGTTGTAATGGTTTTCCAAGTACCTGGTTAAACTTGGAAGGTATAGTGGATTGCAAATCTCAGAGGAGTCTGAGGACTGGACATAAGCTAGTGAAGGTTGAACCAGGATATATTGCTATGTGCTCATCTTATTTTCATCTTCATTAATTTCTAGTAATTTCATTCTTACTCTATCCAATTTAATTCTCTGTTTTTATTAACTTATGATTTGGATATTTTGATTAATCTAAATTCGAATAGAAAATTTTTGAAACACCTGATTCACCCCCCCTCTTGGGTGACAACCATCCTAACAATGACACCTACGATATTGAACCACGTTTCCTTTGATGATAGGCCTTATCCATTGTAGACCCAAACAAAGCCCATCTTGCATTGACCCAATAAAAGGATATGGGGCCAATACCAAAACCTAGGGATATACAAAAAACCTGAGTCTGGTCTTACCCGACCCAGTTTGGTTTGACCCCGCCCAACCTGATGAGGACAAAATCAACCCGATAGAGTAACTGGACTAATAAACACTAACTTTTACAGGGCTTTCCTTCCTAATTTTGGGCATTATGTAACCCTTTTACATTGTCTTGCATGCAATAGAGCCTCTTTTGCTTATATCAACCCATGGATTGCAAAAAAATTTCTGACACAAAAGCCAAAAAAAACGGGATGAATTATCTCTTTCAGCTGTACATGCCTTAGAATTTCAGTGTTTGATTCTTTAACAAACCCCTTTGATTTTATTGCAGGTATATGGAGGAGATATACAATGCCTGAAGATGAAGCTGAAAGAAATACAGTTCGTGATAGGAAGAAATTTACCATAAGAGTGCCACTGGACCTTTTGCGTCGCAACCATAAAGAATAGGTCACGACTTGTCTGCAACTTCAAAGGCTTTATTGACCTTTTTGGTTGCGACATATTATGTATAAGTCATGACATAATGCTATATAAGTCATGACTTAACTATAGTGAAGTTGAGACTTGATTGAGTGAAAGTGCAGTCGTGCGTTTTGGATTAGGTCAGCATCCTTCTATTATACATGATTAGTTTTGATGATGTCAAATATAAAAGAGCAAAAAATTTTTATAATGTATATTGACTAACTACTATATTTACTGTGAATTTCTAATGTAGTTTGGTCAATCAAAAGGAGAGAAGTTGTTTGAGTTTAATTATGGAGAATGATGAAGTAGGAAGATCTTATAAAATAAAAAGTGAGCATCAAATTTCAAGTTTTTATATTTGGAATTGGAGGATGATGTGATTAAATAACTCAATTTGAAGTTTAAATAGATGTTATATTGATAGAACCCAATATTTACAAGATTTTCTTGAGTGTTTTATGGTGTTTTGTAACACCTTTACCCTCATTTTACATGCATTTATACCATTATTGATTATATTGATTCATACATTGCATTGTGCTTAATTAAGGGTAAAAATAGGTCATTGATCTCATCCAAACTATGAATGCCTTAATCTTTAATTCATTTAACTTCTACAAAGCTCTTTGCCTATATTTGTAGGCATTTGGAGGAGATTTCAAGACCCAAGATGGAGCATTGAAGGAGTCACAAGTTCATCAAGAGCTACAAATAAGCGAAGAAGCCCTCTGCCACCATGAGGTCACGACCTAAATGTCCAGGTCACGTATTGGATGTATTTTTCAAAAGATGTGCATGTTTGGCCACACATCGTGATGCAATTTTCCCAAGTCGCAACTTGACTGTTACCAGGTCACGACCTCACTCTTCCAGGTCGCGACCTAAGTGCTTATTACTGAAGCTACGCGTTTTGAATTAGGTTATTCATCTACTACATATATTGGAAGCAGCTACCACGAACAATATACGTCTTTACTCTGCAGATTTGTAGAGGAGAGCCCCCAGCACTGCTCTCTTAGCCTCCCAACTTTCCCATCCATTTCCTCTTCCATTCTCTTCATTTCTCAATCATTTTCTGCACCTCCAACCCATTCAAACCAGTTCTACTACCTTCTTCTCCATATTTTCCACTCCCTTTTTCGTTTCTCTCATGGCAGAACATATATGGAGTGATAGCTATGTTTTGGAAGCAATGAGAGGCTAAAATCCTTGGTCTCTTGGTGAAGGAAAACAAAGCTTCAGTTCATGGGGGCATTAGGGGAGTTTTTTCTTAGTCTTAATCTATGTTTGAACTTGTGTTGGTTATTTCTAGATTTAGGAATTTCTATTACCATGTAAATCAAGATTACAGATATGTGATTTTGTGATTGGACTACGTATTTGGATTGGATGGTGTGCTTATGTTGAATCACATATATGCATTGCAATTGTGATTAATCCATTATGTTCAATTAATTGTTAATGATTGTTGATAGTTAATGTGTGTGTTTGGATTCTTTGGTTGTTAATTTACAATCATTGGAGCATTTGCATCATCGATTCAATTGCACTCTACGTGGTTTTAAACAATATTTTAAGAGGTGTAACTAACTTGGATCCAAGTTAGTTTTCATTAATTAAAGCATTGAACCTAAGTGATTGCTTGGGGTTTTTATCTAGACTTAGAGAGTTATAAACTTCCATATCATTTTGAGAGCGATGACAGCCGAGTTTCTATCACCAAGGGCCTATCTCTTCATATCTTTGACTTAATTCAACCATTTCATTGTTAAACTAAAATACCAAAAACATTTACTTCTTGCATTGTTTTGGTTATTGCACCATAGTTTCCATAAACCAAAACCCCCTTTTCATACCCAAGTTCAACATGATTTTGATAACCAATTTAGATTAGGATAGCCAATAAATCGCTCCTCGAGAAGAACGATTGGCTGCCCACTATACTGCATTAATTTAGTGCGATCATTTTTGTATCAAATCGAAAGGCGACAAAATTGTATCTAATCATATATCATGATACATTGAGTTACACATCATCTAACTTTCATTTGGATGCCCAGAATTGATTCTAGAAGACAATACTCGCGTATTGCCTCAAATACTCGAGTATGATGAGTTTTTGAAGTTTCATGAAGCAACACTTGAAGCAATACTTAAGTATAGACTCAAGGATTGAGATTTTTGAGCTAATACTCGAGTATTAAGGGTCATACTCGAGTATTGAGCTCTTCTGTTCAGCTCTGCTTTACTTCCAGCTCAACATGTGTTCAGTATTTTGATCATATCTCTCAAACCACAAGTCTGATTTATGTGAAACTAGTTTCATATGAAACTAGACTCAACTTGTGGGTCACAGACATCAAGAACAACATTAAATAATTTCATATGAAAGAGATATGAATTTCTAAACTTGGTGGTCAAAACTGAACACTTTCAACATCACTCAAGTATCATTGGAAGTATTGACAATACTTGAGTACTGAACTTCAAAACTCGAGTATCGAGCAAAAATCTCTTCTCTAAACGACACTCCCATCAATACTCAAGTATCAGATAAAGTGCTGTGGTATTACCTCAAGAACTCACAACACTCGAGTATGGCTCCACAAAACTCAAGTATTGAGATTTGTCTAAGTATTTTCTTAAAGCTAAAACTATCAAAACTTGAGCACTATACTAAGTACTAAAGTATTGACAGCACTTTTAGGAAAACTCGAGTATCTTTGAGAGTATTAACCTAAACTACTTTGCAAACACTCGAGTAATACTCTTCACACTCAAGTATCACTTTCAAAACTTCAGTTTTGATGAAATGAATTTTAAACAACACTCGAGCACTTTTTTCACACTCGAGTATTATTGGCAAAGCCTCAATTATATTGAAATAGATTTGAAACAACACTCAAGTTTTATTGGCAAAGCCTCAGTTATATTGAAATAGATTTGAAACAACACTCAAGTATAATTTATTGCACTAGAGTATTAAGCAATACTTTCAGAAATTCTCGAGTACCATTGGAAGTAAAACTCTTTTCATCTTTAAACACTTCCAGTAGAACTCGAGTATTATTAAAAGTGTTATAAACACTCGAGTATTGGACTCAAAGTATTTGTTATGACAAAATGATTTTCAAACGACAGTCAAGTATTTGTTTTCAACACTTGAGTACTTCTTCATAAACTTTAGTTTTGCTGAGATAATATTCAAACAGCACTCGAGTATTCTCAAACGCAATCGAGCATACACTTTATTTGACTTTTGTTTCAGAATGTCAAAGCATCGACATTATTTGAAAATTTTCCTTAAACAAGCTCATCTGACATAATCCATACCTACTCTCATAAATGTTTGACCATCTTATTTAGCAAACAGGGTATGGGTCTTTGATGGCTTCTTCGATGTTCCAGCTTAACAGATTAATTCTCAATGACAACCATGCTTCTCGTCAAAGCAACATTCAATGCCAAACATTTGAACGATGAATCTGAGAATGATAGAAGAAGATTATCTGACACACATTTTCTAGTTCAGCAGATAAACTCACAACCAACGGAAAAATACGACGCTCCTCTCCAACGGATATATTTTGACAACATCTATAAATAAGAGGAAGCAACGAATGGATAAGAGAGACAAAGTTTATGGAGTCACCGAGCATAACGGGTATAGTGTGGATTTGAGGAAATCACACAATAACAATAGGACTCTGATATTATACTTCTCCATGAGCTTCAGTGTTAACATATTCCGCTTCATAGAGTGAAGCATTTCCTAAATGTAATCATCCCAACCTTTTGAGAGTAACTTAGGATAGACCCGAGTGAAATAGAGAGTGTAACCTTACATGTGGTAAGGGGGAGTGATTGTAACGGTTCTCAAGTACCTACGTTACAAACTTAAGTGGGTTTCATAAATGCCTGGAAAAATTTATGGGGTTCTCAAGTACCCACAGTTACAAACTTGAAATAGGCTGTGCAAGTGTTATATTGAATATGTGGTTGTAATGGTTTTCCAAGTACCTGGTTAAACTTGGAAGGTATAGTGTATTGCAAATCTCAGAGGAGTCTAAGGATTGGACGTAGATCAGAGAGGACCAACCCAGGAATAATGAATAATGAAGTGGATACTAAATAGAAAGATACTTGCTTTTTATAAGATGGAGCCTCCACATTCTAAACTAGAGTTGTCTAAGAAAATGCATGATTGCTTGATAAACTGGGGGATTGATGATAAAATATTCTCAATTACTCTTGACAATGCATCTGCAAATGATAGCATGCAAGACTTATTGAAAGAAAGGCTATATTTACAAGAGAGATTCAAATTGATTTGTAGTGGGGAATTTTTTTCATGTGAGGTGTTGTGCCCACATTCTTAATATGATTGTTAACTAAGGATTAAAAGTAGTAACTTCTACTTTATTCAAGCTTAGAAAGGGTATTAAATATGTGAATGTATCTGAGGCAAGGATGATTATGTTTAGGGGATGTATATAGCAAGTTGGTGGCATCAACACTTCAATGGGCTTGCAATTGGATGTGCTTGCTAGATGGAACTCCACTTATGTAATGCTTGAAAATGGAATTCGATACCATCGTGCATTTGTGAAAATGGCTTTAGGTGATACCAATATCAAGAAGTTTGGTCTATCAAATGAAGAGTGGAATAGGGCAGAGGCAATGTGAAATTTCTTAAAGCCGTTTGAAAAGATTACAAGGTTGATTTTTAGTTCATCATATCCAACATCAAATTCTTATTTTATACAAATATCAAAAATTGAGATGTTGTTATTGCAAATATGTCATGCCCGGATCTGTGATTCAAGATATGTCTAGGAAAATGAAAGAAAATTTTGACAAATATTGGTGAATTTCAAGGGTACATAATCCCCAACCTTCCTGCTGATCCTCTTAAGTGCCTTCCTGGATTGTAAGCTATTTAACTTTGGTAGTTACATGTCTTAACCACTTCTCACTTTATGTGGTCACTTCTTTCCTGAGTCACCGCCCTATCTAGAGTCCAAAATCTCTTTCTCTGGTTTACTACTAGCTTAGAGCAACTCTTATAATTGGATAAAGTTTAACTAGCACTTAGTCTAGACTTATTAAGCTAACTCACCCCTAATAATAACATTTACTTAGGTCCAATGCAAGCATATCATATTATAACCTTAGCGCACAATGGTCCATAAATTTCTAGGACTTATCTCTACTACCAAACAATGTCACACCTCTCTTACTAAGCCTCAATATGCATTAGAGACCTTAACTAGAAGACTTGAATACATTCCAAATGTTAGAATTAGTTAACCAAGTGAAATTTCAAAACTTACCACAAGTTACAGTTCAGTTTGTAAAATTTCAAATTTTTGGACAAACTTTGAAAATTCATTACTAATTCTAGTAAAATCTAAAGTAAGTGGTTCAAGTATCTAATTAAAGCTTATTCAATTCCCTATTGTAAAAAAATACTCATTTGGTAAAATTCTTAACCAATTAATACAATTTATTGCGTGAAGTTTTACTCTTCATATAGTGATTTTTCAATTTTTCATATTTTTCCCTTAACTTTGAAAAATCATAACTTCCTACCTACACATCTAAATTTGGAAAGTTTGATTCATTTTAAAGATTGGTATGTGAAGTATTTTTCTGAAAAATTTCAAGTCATTTAGACCTCATTTGCCTTGTTTTACCTTTACCACAAGTTTGACCTTTGTTAAGGGCATTGGACCCTCTTTAATGTTAATTACATGCTCACATTCCTTTCCTTCATGCACATAACCAATTCACATAGTAATATAGCATGCTCAACCTATTTACACAGCAAATCCATCATGATTCATAGTGCATAGGTTCAACATACAATTATCCAAAGTTCAAGGAAAGCAATATAATGTAAAGTTTTCAACATGTACAAGCTTTCCACACAACTTGGAAGTCAGCCACATATCCTTCAACCTCCTTGCCTTTGTGTAACATCCTAAAAATTTGACCGTAGCCCCATATAGTATAATTGAGGCATGAAGAAGCTATTTAGAAAGTAAAGATGCCTCAAAAATTAATTATAGGGTCAAAAGCTATTTTTAAGAATTTATTCCTATTTTTCAGGGAAAGTTCAAGGAAAATAGGGAAGATATAAATATTGTCCAAATATTAATTGGAAGAATGATTTTACAAGGGTCAAATTTCAGGAGAAAGTTACTTATTGGATCAAAAGAATTATTATTGCAATTTAGGAAAAAAAACAGAAGAAAAGAAAAGAAAAGGACTACAATGCAAAAAGGGAAGTATGTGAGGGTAAAATTGTAATTTCCCCACCCACACATGCCACAAATGTGGCAGACTCATTAATCCCCCTTCAATTTTTTTCTCATTCTTCTTCTTCCTCTCGATGGCAGAGCAGTGAGAGAGCGAGAGAGACGGTGGAGGACTGATGACTTGAGGAAGGCTTCGATAGTGCATACAAGCAAGGATTCGTATTCAGGTAAATCTTATGAAGCTTCCTCTACCCTCAAATTTCTTCATCTCAGCAATTTTGAGTTTTTGGGGTTGAGCCAAGAGTGAGGGAAAGTACAATCTTCACCAAATGAACTTAAGAATTAATTGAAACAAAGCCTATTAGAGTAATCTTGACCGTTGTAGATGAGTTTTCTAGACTCTCTTTAAGACCCAGCCTTGGTGCTGTTCACGTGAACAATGTCTTCCTACTCTTTGATTCTTGCTGAAACAATGGGGGCTTTTGTGGTTCGAAGTGTATAATGTTAGGATAGGATTTGACCAAGAGGGGGGATAAATTGGTCTGTTTAAAAATTTTCGCAACGTTGAAAACGTAAAACAGAGTAAGAGAGAAAATGGACAAATAGATTTATCCTGGTTCAGTCCTCTTGACCTACGTCCAGTCCTCAGAATCCTCTAAGCTTTTCAAATCCACTAATCTCAAAAGATTACAACCAATCCGAAGAAGGACTCTCCCCCTTCCTAACTCAATTTAACCCTTTGACACTTTTGCTCGTGTCTTTTCCCACTCAAGATTCTCCAACCTTGAGTAACTCTCACAGAATCAATAAATGAACAAGTATATTCTCCTTTCTGAGAATTTAATGATAATCACTGAAGCTCTTAAGAATGAGAGAATGAAAATAGAGGAGGTAGATGAAATAATAAATTCGCTTTTCTCGTAAGTACGTTCTCTTTTTTTCTGAAGCTTTGAATCCTTTGCCTTTTATAGGTGAGAAGAATTAAATATCCGTTAGAAACATTTAAGTTTTCATTAGACCCAACGTCTTCATTCACCTTCCCGCAATAAATGCCTCTGACAGTAGGTAGGATGTTTTTCTGTGTTTTTGTCTGTTGAATCTCTTTCTGATTAGGCAATTAGAACTTTATTCCCTGTTAATAATTAAGGCAGTTAAGCATTTATGATGGTAGGTGAGATTCAAATAAACGTTGCATAAATAAGGAAAGATTTGAGAGCAGAATAAAGCTTCTGACACGCTGCGTTAATGTCAGAAAAGCAAACTTGAGTTTTGCTTGCTCAGAACTCGAGTTATTGAAGAAATTTCAAAGTAGAATTCACGCAACTTTTGTTGTAACTCGAGTTTTAATAAGAGTTTTGATAAAACTTGAGTTACAGAACTTAAAACTCGGGTTTTCATAAGTCTTGGCTTACAAATTGAGCATATGAATAATGGAATTTTTCTTCATCAGTCAACTTATATTGAAAAAATGTTAAAGCGATTTTACATGGATAAAGCACATCCATTAACAACTCCGATGGTTGTCAGATCGCTTGATAAGAAGAAATATCCTTTTCACCCTCAAGAGAAAAGGGAAGTACTTCTTGATCCGGAAGTACCATATCTTAGTGCTATTGGTGCACTAATGTATCTTGCTAATTCAACAAGACCTGATATTGCCTTTGCTGTAAATTTATTAGCAAGATTTAGTTCGTGTCCAACAAGAAGGCATTGGAATGGAGTTAAACATATATTTCGATATCTTCAAGGGACACTTGATATATGATTATTTTATTCTAATGAATCTGCATCACAATTGGTTGATTATGCTGACGCAGGATTTTTATCAGATCCACATAAAGGTAAATCTCAAACAAAATATTTATTTACTTGTGGAGGTGCAGCTATATCTTGGCGTTTGGCAAAACAAACTCTATCGGCCACCTCATCAAATAATGCGGAAATAATTGCTGTTCACGAAGCAAGTCGAGAGTGTGTTTGGTTAAGATCAATGACTCAACATATCCAAACAATTTGTGAATTGTTTTTGAGCCAAAAGATTCCAACGATCTTATATGAAGATAATACATCATGTATAGCTCAATTGAAAGGAGGGTATATCAAAAGGGATAGAACAAAACATATCTCTCTAAAATTCTTTTTCACTCATGATCTCGTAAAGAGCGGTGATATAGATATTCAGCAAATTCGCTCATGTGATAATCTTGCAGATCTTTTTACAAAGACATTGCCAACCAGAACATTTGAGAAGTTGGCATATGGAATTGGAATGTGAAGGCTCAAAGACATAAAGTGATGTTGTCATCAGGGGGAGACAATATTGTGTACTCTTTTTTCCTTCACTAGGTTTTTATCCCAATGGGTTTTTCCTAGTAAGGTTTTTAACAAGGCACAATATTTGTCTAAGAACATCCAATGGGGAGTGTTATAGAATAAGATGTGTAGTGTGGATGTTCTTGTGACTCATGAGATTCCATTTCATAACATTATGCTCTTTAATGTCACAAATTAAAGAGTTTTAAACATGTGTTTCCTATAACCCCCTATTGTCTATTAAGTTCTTTAATACCCTTGTAACTCATTTGCTTTGTGATCAATGCCTTGGACTCTATAAATAGGGACAATATAGTAAGCTTTTATACACACAAGTAATAAAGAGGATACACTTTTCTCTCTCAATTTCTTCTTCTATTCTCAAACTCTCTCTCATTTTATAATATTAGTAACTTAATTTCAAGAAATCTATTGGTAACTAATTTTGTTGTCCGATACATTTATTTGATGTTCAGGAAAAAATTTTAGATAGATTTTATGTTTGAAAAGAAATTAAAGAGATATCACAAAAAAAAAACAAATAAATCAAAGCGAATATCGTGGGAAAAACACAAGACTTGAAAGACAGTAATTTGTTTTGCTAAACACCGATATCCTAAGTCTATATTGACGAACTTTCTTGATTTTGAGAACTCTCACAGCTGTAAGCTTATTAGTCAAGTCTTTCTGTGTTTTTTTTTTTTGGTTGCCAGCTTATAATTCAAGTCTATCAGACTTTACTAAACATTGATTGATGATATTAATTTATGTTAATTTATAGTAAAGGATAAAAATATATCCTCTTTATCTATAAATATCACTTTAGTAGTGTACATCCAATCCATATTAATTTAGGGGACAACATTTCTTGTGCTTTTAGTTTTACATTTCAGACTTCAAGATTTTCAGTCCAAGTCGAGGCATAAACTTATACATAATTTATTTTTTCAAAATAATTCCCAGTCCTAATATTGAAATTGTTGCCTGTAATGTAATGAAAGAAGATATTAAAACGAAATTTCCTTCACACACACATAGGACAAATGCTCTTCATGCCATGTTTTTCTGCGAAACAGAATTTTGTTCTGCTATTCGACTCTAAAAGCTACTCAAGGAACACATCATTCCGATGCATTTATAAAATTTGTGGTAATTAGGAATTCTTCGAAACCTCCAAACACCATCCATAAGTAAAAGTTTACGAGTATTTTAGAAGACCCAACAGTTTTTTGGGCTGAATAACTAAATAATGCAGATTGTCTAGGCGAAAGCAAAGAATTTATGGATTCTCATACTTCAACCTTATCGCTTCCTCTCTTGTCTTGATAGCAAGGGTCAGATTAATACCCATACTTCGGTATGCCAACGCTCCTTCTTTTGCTTAGTTCTTTAACTTTATTGTTTTTTTTGTCTTGGCCCACTCTTACCTGGAAGTTGGTAACAGAACCGTTGGATGAAATTGGGCCAGAATCCTAAAATCAGCTGGTCTCTAGGAAGGCACAAATTTAATGCAATCCTACTTTTCGGTACAGGAAGTGTAAACACTAGTGGTCATACCAATGGGTGTTGGTCCAAATAGTAACTGATTTGATTCCACTTAAATGAGATCTCAAGTTCGAACCCTAGCGTGTGCAAGAAATACCCGTTGAGAGACTCACCTACCACAATCAGGTGCGTGACATGAGCCAGATCTGGATTAGTCGGAGCAAAATTTCAGTGAACCAGGTGGACAAAAAAAACCTAGTGGTCCTACAAAATTGTGAGACCCTACCTGTTGAAACCACTTGGAGCATTGAGGCAATCCAGGTTCAATTAATATGATAGATTGTAGACTCAAATGTCGGTAAAAAGATACTTGTTCTTATGAGAATTGATGGAATTTACCATTTTTCTAACTTAAACAATGTCATCCTAAAAATAAAATGAGAAAATATATGGTCTCTCTATGTTCCCTATTTCATTTCTTCCTCCTTCCTCCCACCCTTTTTAAGCTAATCACATGCATTCTCCCACCAAAAAAAATTATTTGAGCTAATATTGGACATCAAATATGAGCTCCTTGCTCAATGAAAATTCCAACTTCGATTCAAGTGGGAAAGAGACATGAAACTTACACCATTCTTACCTAACCATGCGTGAGGAACTTATTTTCAATCTTGAAATTATAAAATTCCACTCTCTTCCTTGAGGTTCTCCTTGAACTCTTTTTTTTTTTTTAATAAGCACATGTATGTTCATATTAAAGACAAAAAATTTTGAGGTACTTTTAAACGCTATTACATATGGATGCATGTCGTAGCTTTTCCCTTAAACTCTTTAGTATATCCTATGGTAGAAACCCATTCTAGATATATTGAGAGCATTTGATGAAACAAAATTAACCCAATTCCATTTATATCAAGCACACATAAATAGGGCCATGGCATATGGAAACTAATTCAAGCTTAGATTTTCATTCCATCAAATACTAAACACCAACTACACTACAAAAACCGGAAAAAAAAAATTAATTTCAGCAACGACTTCAGCGGCGACCGAAAAGTTGTTACTGAAAGGTATCTTCAGCAGCGACAAAAGGTATCTTTCAGCGGAACCCTTCAATGACAACAATTTCTTGTCACCGCTGAAGGCCAAACTTTCAATTGCAACTTTTATAAATTACGGCTAAGAGTAAAAAATTATTTAAATTTAAAATTTAAGTTAAATATATTACTTTTAGTGGCGACTTTTTCTGCCACCACTAAAGGTAATAATTTTTTTATTAAATTTTAAATTATTTAAATATTTTTTTAAAAAATATTAATGTAGCTGCTGAAACTAAGAATTTTTTTTTAAAAATTTAAAATTATTTAAAATTTAATTCTTTAATTTTTTTTAAAAACTTATTACCTTCAGTGACTTTTTCTATCGCCGCTGAAGGTAAAAAATTTAATTGAAATTTGAAATTATTTAAAATTTAATTATTTAACTTTTTTAAAAAAACATTTTTTATCTTCAGCGACGACTTTTTATGTCGTCATTGAAGTTAAGAATTTTTTTAAATTTAAAATTACTTAAAATTTAATTATTTTAATTTTTTCTAAATTTATTATCTTCAGCGGTGACTTTTTCTATCGCCGTTGAAGGTAAAATAATTTTTAAATTTAAAATTATTTAAATTTTTAAAAAATTTATTACCTTCAGCGACGACTTTTTCAATCATCGTTGAAGTTAAATTTTTTTAAAAAAATTTAATTATTTAATTTTTTTTTTAAATTCATTACCTTCAGAGGTGACTTTTTCTATCGTCTCTGAAAGTAAGAATGTTTTTTAAATTTAAAATTATTAAAAATTTATTTCCTTGAGCGGTAATTTTTCTTGCCATTGCTGAATGTAAGAATTTTTTAAATTTAAAATTTAATTATTTAAAATTTTTAAAAAATTTATTGCAGCGGCTACCATTTTTGTCGTCGCTAAAGGTTAAAAATTTATTTTAAATTTAGTTATTTAATTTTTTAAAAATTTATTACCTTCAGCAGCGATTTTTTCTGTCGCCGCTGAAGGTAAGATCTTTTTTTAAATTTACAATTTAATTATTTAATTTTTTTTAAAATGTATCACCTGCAAGGTGACTTTTTCTATCACCGTTAAAGGTTAGAAATTTATTTTAAATTTGAAATTTTTGAAAATTTAATTATTTAAATGTTTTTGTAAAATTTTCTTATGAAAAATAACATTTTTAAAAAATAAAAATTATATAATTAATAATTATATAATTTTATAAAAGTATTAGTACATTAAAATAATATATTATAGATAAAATTAAAATACAAATATAAAAATAATAATCTCATGCTTAAATATTCATCCAATTTACTTTTAGTTTATAATAATATTAAATATTGTATATATAAATATTTTATGTTTACATGAGGCACTATATTTTTGTTATCCTTGACACCTTGTTATTGTATTGGTAATCCATTTTTTAGCCCTTGTAAAATTGATCTACTCGGGTGCTAAGGGGCTCTGTAAAAGTTGTGTAGGAAAAATAGGTATAAAGAAGATGCGAAGATATATATCGTCGCTAAAAAAATATATCATAGTATAAATCTCAGAACGGATTAACCTAAAATTTCAATATTAGGATTGTAATCCATATTTTCATTCTTTAAAATATTAATTTTGATGCAATTTCAATTTGAAAATTTTCGAACATGACATGGAAGACATGGTAGACTTGTCAAACATTTTGTCGTTCCCTATACAAGTTGATGCAACGAAAGGGATGATGAAAAGCCTTCGATTCTAAAAGTGGTCCTTCATAAGTATTTGTTATAATAAAATTTCACTTTCTTGGACCACATTTCATTTTCCTTGCATTAATCTAATACTTCCTTGGTCCAATTTATAGAAGAGACAAAGAATATTTTGTCCTATTTATAAGTCAAGTCGCATCATTAAATTTTTTTAAATGAATATACAATTTTACACTTCATTTATTATTATTTGCCTAATGTTTTCATGGGGTTAATGTATATTAAATAGAGATGAAGTTGAAAAATTTATTGAATTTTAATATAGAATTAATAATTTTAAGGTTTTTAGTACATGTGAAACATACTGAAAGTAGTTTATAAATAAGAAGCTTGGGTGGATATATGTAAATATTGCCTCCACAAACAAAATATCTCAAAAGTCTTTAATCTTAATTTGTTTGGATGTATTATACATGATGTGCTTGGCTTGAGAGGAGACCTTAAAGTCTCACTTTATTTCATAGGAAACTTCTCCTAAATATATCTCCTCTTATATCAATATTTTATCATCTTGGTTCCAAAAAAAAAAAACATTCCATCACTTAGTTGATGTTGAAATTTCACATAAATAATACCCCAGTAGACTAAAGTTAGAGAAGTGTTCATCACATTTGGAAGGTTTTATATGATATTTTGGAGTGTTAGAAATGGCACTAAACTAGTTATATTTATATTATTTAATTATGTATTAGTTTATAAGTTAAAAAAAATTAGTTTTTTAAAAAATAAATATAACTACTTTAAAAACAAAGATAGTATCATATAGGTCATAGAGTAACCCTGTAAAACACGTTAGTGATGACAAGAACCTTTGTCCATTTAGAAAGTATAATTCAACTTTTTGGACCACATTTTCATTTTCATTGCACTATTTCATTGATGGTCACTCTTGTAGGCCATATGTAGAGAGTACTCCAAAGAGAACGTTAATAGTGGGAAGAAGCATAAATTTCAAAAGTCTACAGTCTTTATGCTTTTTTGGGGAAAAATTAGGAATTGAGTTTCAAGCAGGTTAAAAGTATAATAACTGAGTTATAACTGAATTGGTACTTCAAGATTTAAAAGATTAATTTTCCTGGGCCTTTTTATCAACTTATGAAAAACCATCTTCTTACTATTCATTTTTTAAATCAATTATCTAGTAGCCAAGAATTGTATAATTATTGTTCTGATTGGAGGGAAATCTTCTCCATGCATATCCTTGATTTAAAAAATGATGGAACTTTTTTTTTTTTTTGAGATTAAAAAGATGAATTGACTAATATTTGAGATGAAAAATAATAAATTGATTTGAGGTCATCAAGTTACAGAAAGTAATCATAAAAAACATAAACCCAAACTCGATCCAACTACACCACAGATTGGAGATTTTCTATTTAAAACACGAAACCATAATATCTAAAGTATCTAGTTACAATCTCAACATTAAATAATAAAATATATAATATAGTGTAATACAATCCCAACATCTATTTGGTTTCTCACTAACTAGAATTTTATCAATACCTTACTATTTAGAATTGGATTTTCAGAAACTAAAAGCAAAAGCACTTTTCCTAATGTCTTAGGGAAAAAAGGAGTTTTGAAATATCAAAAAAAAAAACTTAGAATATATATCAAGCTTAGAAAAATTGATTGCCCACAAGAAGTCCACATGACTACTTCATAATTAATGGACAACTAGTAATATTGCTATAAAGGTTATGTACTATTCATAATTTGTAAATAAAAATTTATTATTAAAAAGCTTATTGCGTATATTAATATATTTAATTATTGCTGTTATTTTTATCTTTCTTATTTATAATAATTAGTATAAAATAGTGTTGGTGTAACACAGATCATGGAGCTTAGAAAAATTTATTGCCACACTAAATCAATAACTTCAATTATGAAGTTTTTTTTTTGCCTTTTATTAAAAGGGACACATATCCATTGGCCTCAAAAGCATATAGGCAAATGGCGTGGTGGACTTTTCAAACATTAAGTTGTTTTCAAAAAGAAGTTGATGATGCAACGAAAGATAAAGAAAATTATATCAGTGATGATAAAATGTTTTAACCATACAAGTGGTCCTTTACTTCGTAGACCCTTCTCTCTGTTTTTTTTTTGGTAGCCTCTCATTATACACTTCTACAATGCACTTTAAAAGTGCTGAATAACGGTTTAGAATATTTTATTATTTGCCAATGTTCTTATTTCCAAATGGCTGCCATGTTAAGTTTCTCTTTAAGTGAATGTTCATAGGTTTAATTGTGTGTCGGTCTGGCATCTTTTGTTTATGCCTATGATATTCCATTTTTATTTCTATATTTTTGTCTGAATTCATCATTTGCATTGACTTTTGAGGATTTACTTTCAATCTAATAATTGTTTTAAGACTAAATTAATATATAACCTTCCTAACTTTTAAGGCTTCACAATAAGCCTCTTGAACTCTCTCACATTGATGCATATAACGCAATGCTATTAATTTTGTTTATTACTTATCTGGACATAAAGCTTAAAATTTAGGGGAGTTATCTGTTTAAAAATCAAAGTTTGAGGGGATTATGCGCATATAAAAAAATAAAATTTGAGGAGACATATACTTACTTTTTTTTTATAACAGGAGACATACAATTACCTTTTTTTTTTTAATAACAGGAGGCATATAATTACTTTTTTTTTTTATAACATGAGACATGTAATTACTGGTTGTGAGTTTTTTGTAAAGACTTGAAGGTTTATGGGAGTTGATTACTAAGCTTTAAAAGTTAAGAGAATTATTTATGCATAGCTCAAACTGGAAGAAAGTCTTTAGTAATATATAGCTTTGTTTCTAAAATGGTGATGAAAGTCCAATATTAATAGTAGCTATTAGTGAAATAAATGGTTTTCTTAATTAACGAAACGAAGTGTGCCCTAAAATTTTCCTTTCCTCGGATATCATCTACTTATGTTCTGTCAACCTTAAACTTTATGTTATTCTGAACACTGATCAAACATTGACTATGTAACAAAAAATATTGACAATTTCCCCTTTTTTTTAAATACTTCCTTTCTCTGTTTTTTTTCAAAAATAACAAAAGAATCTAAATTTGAATTACTTGAGTCCTTTGAAAGTTAAAACAAGACGAACATATAGATTTAATGAAAGTATTTTTTTTTTCTCGCAAGGGAAATTTTTGGATATGCATAGATAGAAATCCTTTCAAATGTGAAAACCGTTGCTGTAAAATATTTTAAGTTAAACTTGGAAGAAGCCGTTTAATATTGAATGTGTTACAGTATGCAATTTACTTCCTCCATTCTAATTAAAGATTTTCATCAGTGTTCTTCATTATAAAGCCAAGAAATGTTTTGTTGGACGAACACATGACAGCTTGTTTATTAATTTTGCAATCACCAAATTGTTAGGCTTTGGGCAATGAGAGATTTGTATGAAAATTTTGGCTACAGTTTAATTTTATATGTAGCACCATGTGATGTAATTATTTATTTATCACATATTTTATTTAAGGTTAAGATGTAAATTTGCTTTGTGAATTTTCATCAGTTGCAATATTGTCTTGAATTTTTTTTGTTCAAAATTGATCTGAAGGTATTAAAATGAAACAATTTTTCTTTTGCCATTAAAAATATTAAACGTTAATCAATTTTTTAACAACTAGTGTTAATTTTAATGGGTTGGTGCAACATTTCTACGTTTTGAAAATTAGAGGGAGCATTGTATAAAAGGAAAAAAAAATTCAAGACAGCATTGTTCTTGATCGAAAATTTTCAGGACAAATCGAAACTTCAACTCTTTTATTTAATTAGTTTTCTTATGTATTTTTATATTCACAAATCCTTTAAGGAACTACAATTACTGACTGGCTTACTAATGAATATATATTATGCTCACATTCCGTTATTTGTGATAGGTTGGATTGTATAATACAAAACCTTAAGCTTTATTTTATTATAAACAATGATCAAACATTGATT
Organism: Vachellia collinsii; assembly: GCA_006871305.1. Taxonomy (NCBI): domain Eukaryota; kingdom Viridiplantae; phylum Streptophyta; class Magnoliopsida; order Fabales; family Fabaceae; genus Vachellia; species Vachellia collinsii. The sequence goes on along the minus strand of QFDD01000219.1, from coordinate 25,013 downwards.
ATTTAACAAAAAATATTGACAATTTCCCCTTTTTTTTTTAAATACTTCCTTTCTCTGTGTTTTTTTCAAAAATAACAAAAGAATCTAAATTTGAATTACTTGAGTCCATTGGAAGTTAAAACAAGAGGAGCAAATAGATTTAATGAAAGTAGTTTTCTTCACAAGGGAAAGTTTTGGACATGTATAAATAGAAATTCTTTCAAGTGTGAAAACAGTTGCTGGAAAAGATTTTAATTTAGACCTGGAAGAAGCATGTTTGATATTGAATGTGGCATAAATTAGCTGGTGTGTATATACTTTTGAAAAAAAGCCTCATAATCGATTACCTTACCTAAAGGTACAGATGTTTGTTAGAGAATGTTTGTCAGAGAATAATATTATAAGTATTTTTATAAACTTTTTTTTTTTTTAAGAAAAAGAAGCCTCGGAACTTTATGGACCGATCAATTTTCCCATGAAATGTTCCTTTCCATTTTTTCAATCTACGTGGATTATACGTGATCACATTATATGAGTCAGGTGTAACCAAATGAAAGTAAAATATATGTATTTTTTACGGCAATAATTGTAATATTTTTCTATTTCCTTGAACCAATGTGTCCTGGGGGATAACTTTTAGATTTATAATTCTGACTCTGTGTATATGCGTATGATATTGTTCTTTATCATAATATTATAAAAGTACGTTGATATAAGTTGAGACAAAATTCTTCTTACATATTTATTTTGTAAATCATAAATTATATTAAAAAAATAACTTCTATAGCTAATCTAAATGTATTAATTGTCAAATTGAATGTGACTTTTGGATCTACTCACAAGTCATGCCTCCCGCTCCAACATGCAACCAACTATAGCCTATTTTTGATAGCATTAAGATATTATGTTTCCATAAATTGAGATGAAATGTCATTCATATACTTATCTCATCATCATAAATCATAATGAAAAAGGGCTTGGACTGATAATTCAAACAGGCGTTATATCCAAGCAAGCTTTAACGTTTTCTGTTACTTTCTTTTTGGTTCATCTAGCCCATCAGACTTGACCATTAATAAAATTAGATTTAATATCTTGTGTGATGTCGGCAGACTTTAATCCATTAGTTGGTTCTAGAGAATGGCGGTAAAGAAAGATTTTCATGAGTTAAGTTTGGAAGGGGGAAGGGGTTATAAAATCTTAACAGATTTTTATTAAGAAAAATTGAGAAAAAGTCCCTCATTGAAGAATTAATTATAAAATGAGATATTCCACATAAATATAACTGAACTTTCATAATATGCAGTTAGGTTTTCACGTTATATGCAACTGAGCTTCTATATATGTAACTGAGCAGTTCCAATTCTTCAATTAATTCTTCAATGTGAGATTTTTTTTCAGTTTTCCTTTTTTATTAACCCCTGGTTTTGTTTATTTTAAAAGATGTAAGTTTATATTTTACTCTTTACATGAGGACTTCATTAATTAGTAAAATAACAAGTTTTTTTTTTAAATGCCCTTTGAATTTGAAAGAGGAGATTTAGCCTGATCCTGAATTCCCAATAAGTTATGAAGATATATATATAATGATCGTCAAATCAATCTTTATATTTACAAATTATAATCATAACACTCCTACTAATAATTATGTCACCTCTCCAATTTTCTTTGCGTGTGGGCGGCCAGTCAAATTGATTGGGACTTTGACAATGAATTAAGAACCAAACCGGACAGGCCGGTTGATCCGATCACCCAATCGGTCCGATCCTAACCCTAACCCAGAATTTGTCAACCCGGAATGAATCGGTGTGACTCGGGGCAAACCAGTCATAAATTGGGTAACCCGAGGCAAACCGATCCTAACCCGGGTCTGATTTATTTTTTTTTTGAAAAAAATTCTGATTTTTTTATTTTTACTTTTAGTGAACTTGTACTACCTTAAATTGAATTTATTGCTTTAATTTATCATTATATTGATACTTTCTTACTTTATTTTTTGGATTACTAAATCAAACTACCACTGACTATTATTGATTTTGTTTTAATGTTTCATTATTTTGTTATTTTGTAACTTTTGAAAGATAATAAGAATAAACATATATTCTCAATATTATATTTTATTATTGTTACAATTAAACAATTGTGTGAGATATGTATGCATCAAAACATCATGTATTTAATGTCCTTTTTATTTAAATATTATGATATTAACTTGTTCATAATCAAATATGAGTATTTTTTTTATTAAATTATACTATTTTGTTATGACCGGTCTGACCCTCGGGTTGACCCCGATCTGACCCATTAACCTTTGATCCATTGCTTTGACCGGTTCATAGACTGGTCCGGTTTTTAATACCTCGGACTTTGGGTTCTACTCACTACTCATATATATTTTTTGCTAAATAAAACATATAAGTCAAATTTAATTATAAAAAATAACCAACATACCTCAAATATATATAAAAAATAAGGAAACATTATTTTATGGTTACGATGAATTTATAAAAAAAATTTTTATAGTAAAAAATGGAGAAATTATTTTAAAGTTTTTTAATATAATTATATTAAAAAATACGACATTTCTTTAAAATTATGAGGAAAAATACTTAAAGATAAAATTTGGGTTTAAGAAAAATTAAGAAATTACTTCTTAGTAAATGCATCTCACATTTGTTATATGATTAAAGAATTTTCATCGTGCTATTTAATAAATTATTTTAAAGTATTAATATTTATTTTTTCTAAACTAATTTATTTAATTTATAACTTTAAATATTATCTACTAATAAATATAAGTATTTCAGATAGAATATTAAAAATAAGTTATAATTAAGTAATTTATTTAAATTTTTTAATTTTTTTAACTTAGTTAACCAGATCATTTATTAAGGATCAAAAGAAATAATTAATTACATATAATCACTTGAAATTTCAATAAGTGCGAGATGACACGTTGACACGAAGCTAAGTTTTACTAGTATCACAATTTAAAAAGAAAGTTGACAGTAGAGAAAACAGTTAGAAGATATAAATATTTTTAGGGTCCTTTGGTGTGGATACCTAGTAACAACATGTTTGGATAACGGTATAAGCTAATTTTCTAACGTGATTTATGATATATAAGATAAACATGTTAGAGTAATTATCTCAACTTATGCAAACGTGATTTTATAACATGAACAAGCACAGTAACAACTAGAGAATAAGCTAGAGAATTTCTCTCATTAGTCAGGAAACCTTTAGTGAGAGCATGAGTAATTTGGGCTTTTCTAAATACAGCAACAGTATACTCATTCAGTATGCCTTCGTTTATTTAATATTTAATTGATATTCTAAATGTAATATTTATTTATCTAATTTGATGAAGTGTGGCATAAGGTTGAAGTTGAATCCCGCCAAAAATTGAATATATTAACGACTCACGTTGAGTAGATTTGTGATGGATTGAAAAGGAAATGGAAAAAGATATTATCCTAAACAAACACCTCAACGAAGGATAAAGTTTCGTTTGTGAATCTAGAAGATACAACCATGACTTCAATGAAAGCATTGTCTCCAGATCCTCAAAATCCCCCCTTAATGATCAATGTCGGTAGTGACATGAGAGAGGAGAAGGCAAAGGAGCGTGGGGACTACATAGATGGTGAGAAAGAATGGAGTGAGAGGAGGAGGGAGGAAGAGAGAGAGAGAGAGAGATAGCAAAGAAGTAGGAGGGGTAATGAGGTAATTTAATAATATTCTAAAATCGCAATGGAGTACATATAAGCTGCTTTGGCATTTGTGACATATTGGAGTCACTAGTTTGGATTTAATAATTGTAAGGCTATTTATACAAGATTCTCTTTAACTATTTTACAGATATCATGAAATGTATGTTATACTAAACTAATTTATTTAATTCTTTAATTTCTTTAAATTAGTCAGTTAAATCTTTTGTTAAGGATAGGGTGTAATAGCTACATATAAGCATTAGAAAATTCTTTAAATATGAGTATCACAATTCAATAAAAGAAGAAAACTGACAATAGATAAAACAGTTAGATAAATAAATATTAAGTTAAATATTTCATATATAATAAATAAAATACTATTTATAAAATACATAAAAAAATTATTAATAACTTATTTTCAAGAAATCTATTGGTAACTAATTTTGTTGTCCGATGGATACATATGAAAGATGATAATTATTTTGAGACAGAAATAATAATTGTATATTGGGCCATGTTAGTACTGCCGGCTGCTGCATTTTTCCTATCCAAAAAAGTATTGACGAACTTTACTGATGCTTTTTTTTTTTTTTTGGCCAGCATATTGATGCTGAGATACACACAACTATAACAGCTGTAAGCCAAAACAGTATTGACTTGTAAGTTTTATCCCAACTTACAAGTCAAGTAAGGACAGAAATAAAGTAGTGAAATATGGGTTGTATGAGAATATAAGATATCTACATTACGACATTAATTACTTTATTTGGACTTGGATGAGTCATATTCCTTGAGTAAACAATATTCATCAATGACTTTACTACTAACTAATCAGGTTCTTCTAGATGTTTTATTATGGCTTCTCACAGTTTTCTCAGTCATAAGTATTAGTTTCTATACATATAATCCGTTAATTATAATTGATTTGGATATTGATTAATTAAGCGATATTTAAGTTGTAACTTGTCACAAAATATAAAATAAAAAAGTGATTTTAAAAATAAAATTATGGAAAAATTTATTTATTATTAGCATAATAAATAAGCTCATAATCATCTCTTTGAATCTATATGATTTGTAGTCTGGTTGGTTCTGGATTTTATTTGATCCATGTGGCAAAATTAATTCTGGTGTATGCTCGGTGAGAGTTAGTGATCGAAGTTAGAAATTTAAAAAAGAGTTAATGAAGTTTAATATTTTTCTTCATTTATGTGAAACATATTGGAATTGTGAGTGTGTGGAAAGGGTAACACTGAAAATATAAGTCAATTTGTATGATACTTGGGAAAAAAATTGAATTTTCTGAATATGGATTATAGGTTTCTTGTTCTTTCAAAACAGTTGTATTCAATTGTATAACTACGTGAATAATAATTGCCATTACTTATTATACATAAAGTTCTTCCTTCCTTCCTTCCTTTTTTTTGTTTTTTTTTTTTGCCAAAGAAATAAAGTTCCTCCTTCTTGTTGGCATATTCATGTACTCCCTTCAATGGAAAACATAAGTCATGTTTAATCATTTTAATAAAATCAAGGAATGTAGTTAATTCATTAAATTTATTTTAAATTAAAACTTTTGTTTTCAACTTTAATTACTTTATTCAAATATGTCTTTCCCTTCTTTCTTAATGTTCACTGTGTTATAATCATAAAAAATTTCTTTTTAAAAAGCACCCTATATTTTAAACTAGAGAATATAAAGGGAAGGGGCCTTGAAGGGTCCCAAACAAGACTTGCTAAGGCCGTAAATGGATATGTGAGACGTCTTGTGAAAAAATGTTGAAGCTTCTGTCATCACATCTCAACCTTTTTTTATTTCCCTTTTTTGAGTATGATATGGACATGAAGAAGTATAAATTTGTATTCCAGGATGCTCCCTACTCGCAGCTGTAATTGATTTGCTAAACATGGAAAAACTTCCTTCTCTTGTTTTCCTTCTCTTGCTTCACTACTCTATCACCTCCCAAGTATGGAGTGCTATGGATTCCAACATCGACAAATCTTCACTTCTTGCTTTTAAATCATCTATTGTAGTGGATCCACATGATCTCATGGCTAACTGGTCTATCTCTTCTTCTCCATGCGGCTGGGTTGGTGTTGGTTGCAATACTCGCCATAAAAGGGTCCATTCCTTGGATCTTAGTGACTCAAGTCTTAATGGCATCATATCTTCACAACTAGGAAATCTCTCGTTTCTTGTGGAACTTGATCTGAGTCGCAATAATTTTCACGGCCAAATACCAAAAGAGTTGGTACAATTGCATCGATTGAAACGACTCAACTTGAGTCACAATGACTTTCATGGGCAAGTTCCAACATGGATAAGAGCTTTATCTATGCTTGAATATCTTGGTTTTCGAAATAATAGTCTTAATGGATTTATTCCATTATCTTTGTTTAATCTGTCAAAATTGAAGATCTTGGATTGGAATGATAATTTAATCGAAGGGATTATTCCACTTGAAGTGGGAAAACTTCATCATTTGAAGATATTAAGACTTGCGGGTAACAATCTTTCAGGAATCATTCCTCAAACAATCTCCAATTTATCTTCACTTGAATTACTAAGTTTGTCTTATAACAATTTGTCAGGTATGTTTTTGAGAAACATGATATTCTCTAAATTGGTTTTTTTTAAGTTTTTTTTAATATTTTCACTTGATATCTTCACTTGAATTACCAAATTTAATGTATTCCTGGATTTATGTAAAATATATTAGAACTGATTTATAAATAAGACTACATGATTAGATTATTTTGGAGTTCTTAAAACTATCTTTTCTTTTTGCCTACGTATTTAACCCGTCATCAATATATATAAATTTTGAAAGTGATTTATAAAAGTAACCTACGGATTACTTGGTATTGGTTAAGGTACTAAGTGATTACGCATGGTGAATTGTGAGTGTGTGGAAAGGGTAAATTATAGGTCAATTTTTCATGAGATTTTAAAAAATAATAATTGAATTTCTGAATATGGATTATAGGTTTATGGTTCTTTCTATAGCTGTATTCAATTGTACAACTATGCGAATAATAATTGCCCTTACTTATTATACATAAAGTTCTTCCTTCTTGTTGGCATATTCATGTAATCACTCCAATGGAAAATATAAGTCATGTCTAATCGTTTTAATAAAATCAAGGAATGTAGTTAATTCATTAAATTTATTTTAAATCGAAACTTTTGTTTTCAACTTTAATTACATTTATTCAAATATGTCTTTCCCTTCTTTCTGAATGTTCACTGTGTTATAATCATAAACCATTGATATGTTAATTGTTTGTTTTAATTATTGTAAATTTATTTTCGTGTCAGTAGGTTATTAATTTCTAATGCAAATTATAAATTTTATTTGGATGGACAATTAATGCCCCGTTTGGTACACTGGAACTGAGGCTAGAGAAGTGGAAATGGAATCCACAGAATGTGTTGTTTGGTGTACTGGAAACCGTTTCTATGGAAGTGACACTTCCACCATTTTAGGTTCCATGGGTTACATGGCTTACCCTATAGAACTAGTTTCATTTCCATGGAAGTGAGATTTTCTTCCTATTATACCCTTCCTATTTTCTTCCATCATATCAAACATGTTTTAAAACTCACTTTTAGTATCAATTACAGTTCCAGTTCTATTTCCATTTCCAACAAAACCACTTCCATGTAACAAACGGGACATTATTTGATTGGATTACATTCAAAAACATGGACCATATGATGATAACCTGTAATTCAAGTGCCAATTTTTATAAGGTATCAACTACAACAAATTTATCCTAAATATAAGTCATCAATTAACACATTAATTACTATTTTCCCATTTCTATGCCCTTCATTAATTGATGTTTAGTGTTTTTTATAGGCTCCTGGAAATTCACATAATTTAAAGAGGGGTAAAATTGAAAAATTTTATGAATCTAAGGTAAATTTAATAACTTAAACTACAATTTTTCTGTCCTCAAAAATTTGTAGTTGGTGCCTCATAATAAAAACTAAAGGGGTATATTACTGATTTTGCTTAGATACGTTGTTATTTATAAGAAAAATTAATAGCTTGTATGAAAGTTTTAATATATATAATTATAAATATTTAAAAAAGTACTTTCACACATATCGAGATAAAACTCATTTCACAATCTTATTTAAAAATCTGTAAAATCACTTAAAATAAACTAATTTAAACATTCACTAGGTTAGTCTCTTCCTCACTCACTGACTCCCCCCTAAATACATAACGGTGTTTTTGAAAATAAATTGCAGTTTTACATACTTACTGTTTTTAATTAATTTTAACCAATGTTATATAACTATATTACATGATTCTATCTTCTAATGGAAGTGTAATTTAAAAGGTCGACTGCCATCATTAATCGACAATTGCACGGTGTTGGAAGATTTATATCTAGCAGGAAACTTCTTAACAGGTATATGCTCAATCTACTCTACTTAGTCATTAATTTTATTCTTTAATAAAATTCCATTTCTCAGTGGGTACGCACAAAAGCAAAGCTTGTTCAATATTATCTCCAACATTTCTAGTTGAAATATACTTTAATTCCTTAAATAAAAATAAAAATTCTTTTGTGCTTAATATACATGTTGTAGAAGAATTAGTTTTTCATAGCCCACTTAATGTCACTAAATGATTTGCTAGCTTGTCAGAGAATTAGTTTTGCAGAGTTAATAATAACTTAGTTTAATTGAATAAAAGAAGTTGCAGACTACAGGGATTCTTTTGAAGAATGTTTGCAGGATGAGGAAAAAAAGCATTTGAGTTATCGAAAGTACTTATACTAAAATATATGATTAATAAGAAAGGCATATGGATTATTAATAGTATAATATCAATCATCTTTTTTGCTCATACTAAATTCTAAACATAAGAAATTCCACCGTCTCACTTCATCACTTCATTAAGAGATGTATATTTAGAAAGAAACAATTTAAACTACAACTCCTTTACCGGTATATTAATTCTACTCATTCATCAATTTTATGCTATATCAAAATTACATGTATTATCTACAAAGTTTGTTCTATATCATCTCCAAAATCTCTAACTGAAAGTAACTTCATTCCTTAAATGAAAATAAAAATTTTAACACATTTTTATCATTTATCTCAATCAGTTTCATAATCAATAGTATCTTAAAATGTTAAATTGCATAGACTTCTTTTACGGAATGCTAGATAGAAAAAAAGTAGAGTCCCAAGACATTCAATTCATTCTAGGGAGAGAGAATAGATACTGAAGTTACTCTAAGCATTAGCTTGGCATGGATTATTGTTAGGTCATCCATGCATTAACCAAAGGCACACCTGCACACACATACACCAAATTTGCAAGAAATTCATCAATTGTGTATTTTTTGTCAGGTGAAATTCCTCAATCTATTTTCACAACTTCTTTGAGAGCGGTTTACCTTTCTGAGAACTATTTAAATGGTAATTTGCCAGAAGAAATATGCTATCAACTCCCTGTACTTGAAACCTTTCATATTCTTGGTAATCATTTAGAAGGGAATATTCCAAAATCAATGGGCAATTGCACATCTTTGCTACACTTATTTTTCGGCATGAACTCATTTTCAGGTATGCTCAAAATCGTGCACATCTTTCTATGAGTTGTCTCTATGTGTGTGCGTGTTTTTTTTTCAATAACTTTATCACATGTTTATATTTTCCTTCAAATAAGCTAATATGAAAAGAACTTATTGTAAGAGTTAAAATTTAATCATGTTTTCACACTCACACACACAAAATAATTCCCATCCAATCCTTCTCTATTTGATAAATTAGAAAAATGACATGCTTTTATAGTAGTGTATATATAATAACATTAATATCTAAGTCATGATCAATTACCCAATATTATATTTATTTGTAGTTTTATTAAATTTTTTCAAAAAGATGACATGCTATAGAATCCTTTAAATGACCCACATGGTCCACATGTAATTAATTACTGGGAGGTAACTAATTACATGGCCAACATTGCCCATAAGTTAGAGTTTTATGTGAAAATAAGGAGCGATATAAATGGATGACATTTGTTTCCTCACTTTCCTACATTTAGGTATGGATTTACCAGCATACAAAACTTTGCAAGGGCTCAAAATTAATAAGATATTTGGAGTTTTGTTGTAATATAGGAGAGTGAATTTAGATAATCAATAGATGCTAGTTCCAATAAAAGGGGCATTGGCCGGTTAAATATTGAATTTTGAGTTTAAGTCTGTGTAAATACATAAAATGTCTTTCTGAAAGCTATCCTCAATTGGATTAAACAATGCTTGAATATGATTCAATAATATAATTATATTAAAACAAAGTGAATTCAAATTTTTGAAACATATGTATGTTTTATATATATACATATATATATAAATATGGACACAAAAACATGTTGGAAATATGATATGGGATCTAGTCAGTTAGTGAAAAAACCATTTTTACTAAACAAGGTATTTAGCCTAATTAATAATTATTAAACAGTTTAGCTCAGATTATATAACAATTAACCATGCTAAAAATAATAAAACTAAATACAAGATGGTCTATCATGGTTATAAAAGGATTTTTTTATCACTTTTTTTTAAAAAAACTTATAACTAATCTATCATATTAACACATTAGGATCTAAGGCACAAAACCATTCGAAAACCCATTATAATAAACCCACATATAAGACTTACCGTACAATCAACATAAGGTTTGGAACAAAATCATTTCCAATGCATATGATATGATGTAGCCACCAAAATGTCATAATATATACAATAAGGTCTCAGGACCAAAAAGGAAACCAACAATTGTCAAGATGGTTATCCAAAATAATATCAAAGTATATCAGAATATAATGACCTTATGATGGTAACATATAAACAATACAATTCCCAAAAAAATTCAAGAGGCATACAAGGCTACTGACACCTATGCCTCTGCCTGCTTTCCTTGACCCCTATTTGAATTAGAGGTCTCGTATGACAAAATCAAGGTATTAAAAACCGGACCAGCTTCTGAACCGGTCAAGGCAGTGGGTCAAGGGTTAGTGGGTCAGATCGGGGTCAACCCGTAGGTCAGATTGGTCATAACAAAATAGTATAATTTAATAAAAAAAATATTCATATTTGATTATGAACAAATTAATATCAACTAAATACATAATGTTTTGATGCATACATATTTTACACAACTGTTTAATTGTAATAATAATAGAATACAATATTGAGAATATTTGTTTATTCTTATAATCCTTCAAAAGTTACAAAATAACAAAATAATGAGACATTAAAATAAAATCACTAATAGTCAGTGGTAGTTTGATTTAGTAATTTAAAAAATAAAAGTAAGAAATTATTAATATGATGACAAACTAAAGCAATAAATTCAATTAAAGGTAGTATAAGTTCATTAAAAATAAAAAGAAAAAAATCAAAATTATTTTTAAAAAAATAAGTCTGACCCGGATTAGGACCAGTTTGCCCCGAGTTACCCGGTTTATGACCGGTTCACCCCGAGTCACGCCGGTTCATCCCGGGTAAAAAAAAATCCGGTTTAGGCATTGGACCGGACCGGTTGGGTGACCGGGTCACCGATTCCCAGGGTCAACCCGGCCGGTCCGGTCCGGTCCGGTTTTTAATTCACTGGAAAAAAATATTAACACAACGAGTGAGATATTAAGTCCCTGTAACAAAAAATCAATTTACAACATATGCAAGAAATGATTGTAAGTCAGAGAAACATATTTGTCAATAGTCACATTAATATTTTCAATAGTAAAATAATACATAATATTTTTAATAATTGGAATCATCCCTATTCATCCATCCTACTCCTTCCTATATCTTCTGGACGCAGTATAATCTATCAGTGCTAGTATACCTGACCAAGGTTAGCTAGTCATTTCAAGAAGACTGCTCCCTCCCATGTCACCACCGATATATCGTAATAGGAAGGTGTCTACCCAAAACACTCAACTCAAATTTAGGCAAAAAATGAGAGAGCCAATAGGCAAACAATTTCACCATATCTCTTCCACTCAACCCAATATATCCTATAACACGTCACAATATATTCAGTAAAAAAATTTTTTATCAACATCCCACAACATTAACATAATCATTTCAATAGCAATAATCTTAACTATAATCACAACTTATGCATACAAGTTGGAAAATAATGTGCTTCTATGAAATATGTAAACATTCAAATATATATGGTTTTTCAAAAACACAGACCAATATTATAGAAGAACGGAAGATTTCAAAAACACCTTATAGTACATAAAGAGCATATAAAATAAATTAACCCCGGTTACCTTAACTTCAAATTTAACTTTGAAAACTTTACACACCAATGTACACAATAATATAAATACAAATTTAACATACAATTTACATAAATAACTTACTCACCTAATTTAAAAGTTTTGAATTAATAACCCAAAAATTACAATTTCATATCGATAACCTGTTTTCACTTCAATTTTGCACTTTCTACAACTCAAATAATTCATTTGAATAATAATTTAACACTAATTACATATTATTGTATAAAATCTCAAATTTAAAATTTAGATTTTCAACATAAAATTGTTATTTAATAAATCTTAAATTTTCTAACAATTTAAACTAATTAAAACACCATTAGCACTCCCAATAATCCAAATAAATTGTTTCATACAATTTTAATTGGCCAAACAGTTTAGAAATTACAATTGTTGGGTTTGTTCCTAAAATAAATCATTATAAAATAATAAAATGGCCAAATTAAAAATCTAAACCAATTAAAACTATCTATTAACATTCATATACATTCCAATGGTTTTATATTATCAAAACTCAAAACTTTTCAAAACCCTAACTATAAAAATTTCTTCTAATTAGAACGAAATCACTATTATTTGAAAGATAAAAATACATAGGACAGTTTTTATGAAAAAAAATTAATTATTAGGAGAAGTTTTATTTACCAAAATAAATCTTGAGGTATCGATAATAATGGCTGACGCACGAAGCAGACAAAGGAGAGGAGGAGAGGAAGAGAGGAAGACAACGCGCCGAAGTTCAGATCCTGTCTCTCCTCTTAAGATAAAATAAAATATTTGGCTTAAACTACGCAACCTGACCATGGGCAGAAAATTACAATATAAAACCCCATTTTTTCTATTTTGCTTCCATTTCACTCTTTTTCTCATATACTATAGTTTATTTTAATTTCATAAATTATATTTAAGTAACTCCATGTTACTCAAATAAAAATAATATAATAAAATTTCAATTATTATAAAATAAATATTTTTAATAATAATTTTAGAATAAAAATTTTAGGATGTTACAGTTAAAATCATACTTAGTTGAGTTAGTCATTCTAAAATTCTATATAAAGATAGTGCTGGTTATAGTTTGTGTGTAGAAATTTATCATTAGGTCCTCAACTCATTAATATCTAAGATTACGGTAAATCACGCATTAGTATCTAAGCTTACGGTAAATCACTCTCTAGAAACATTTGTTGTATTCATTGAGTTGACTAAGGAAGGATATTCACTTTCTTAACATATATTACTTGTTTATATCAATTTTCATCTACTTTATATAAGTGTCATTTTCAGTCATTTTTTTGAGTGAATTATCCAACACCATTTTGTTTCCAGGTTTTATACCCAGAGAGATGGACAATCTTGAAAAGCTAGAAACGTTGGATTTCTCTAATAATAATTTCAATGGGCCCATTCCTGCTCAGATATTCAACATTTCATCATTGACAAGGCTCTGCCTCCTAAGTAATTTCTTCTGTGGCTCTCTCCCATCATATTTAGGAATTGGCCTTCCCAATCTAAAACAACTGTGGTTGGAACAAAATCGATTTGTTGGACAAATTCCAAATAGCATATCAAATGCTTCTAAGCTCAATTCGTTAGATTTATCATGGAACAAATTTAGTGGAGTTATACCCAATGTACTTGGGAATCTAACAAACTTGGTGGCAATAAGTTTAGATGAAAATGATCTGGATGGGTTAATTCCAAATACAATAAACAGGCTACATAGCCTTCAAATTTTAAGTCTTACTAACAATAGATTGCAAGGGTCCATCATAAATGAATTGTGCCAAATCAAGCGTTTGGGTGGGTTGTATCTTGCCAATAATATGTTTGTGGGAACGATTCCAAAGTGCCTCACAAATACTTCTTTGCGAGAGTTGGATTTTAGCTCTAACAAACTGTTTTCTGAAATACCCTCGTCTCTTTGGAGTCTCCAAGATATCTTGATTCTTGACTTATCCTCCAATGCATTGAGTGGAACAATTGCACTTGAGGTATCAAACTTTAGAACAATCACACTGTTGAACTTGTCAAGAAATGGAATTTCAGGAACCATCCCAACAACTATAGGTGGCTTGCAAACATTGCAAAATCTATCTTTGGCTCATAACAAATTGCAAGGGCCTATTCCTGCATCATTTAGTGGCATGATAAATATTGAGTTCTTGGATCTGTCCCAAAATAATTTGTCCGGGGTGATTCCGAAGTCCTTAGAGTTACTTGTCCATATGAAGTACATCAATCTTTCATATAATTTGTTGTATGGAGAGATTCCAAACGGTGGGCCTTTTCAAAATTTTTCATCTGAATCCTTTATGATGAATAAAGACCTCTGTGGGGAGCCCCAATTAAAAGTCCATCCATGCAAAAAGGTGAACAAGCACATCTCAACCAAAATGATGCTTGTGATCAAATGCTTATCACCTATACTTTTTGCAATCACTTTGGTTGCTTCATGCCTAATGTTTCTTAAGTTTAAGAAGGGTCATGTTAGTCATGAGAAGAATAATAAAGACTTCTTAAATATGGATGCACCAATGAGGATATCTTATTATGATCTTTTGCAAGCGACAAATAGATTTGATGAGAGTAATTTTCTTGGCATGGGAAGTTTTGGATCAGTATACAAAGGAATTCTTTCAAGTGGAAAAATAGTTGCTGTGAAAGTATTTAACTTAAACATGGAAGAAGCATTGAGGGGTTTTGATGTTGAATGTGTTGTAATGTGCAATTTACGTCATCGGAATCTCATTAAGGTCATCAGCAGTTGCTCAAATGATGATTTTAAATCTCTAGTAATGGAATTCATGTCAAATGGGAGTCTTGATAGATGGTTGTACTCCCATAACTATTGTTTAGACATTGCGCAAAGATTGAACATAATGATTGATGTGGCATCAGCATTGGAATATCTTCATCATGGTTCTTCAACACCAACGGTCCATTGTGATGTAAAGCCAAACAATGTTTTATTGGATGAAAATATGGTGGCCCACTTGAGTGACTTTGGAATTGCCAAATTGTTAAGTGGCAGTAAATCAAATATTTATACCAAAACCTTAGCTACAATTGGTTACATGGCACCAGGTGATAATTTAGTAGTGATTGATCACATTTAATTTTATTTAATTTCTATTTCTTACATTCATTTATAGCTTTGTACATACACATATGTGCAGAAAATGACATGCTTATACACATGCATGCACATGTTAGAAGAAACTATAAGTTATTCCACTATTTAATCATTGAAATTTATATGTAGAGTATGGATCAAAAGGGGTCGTTTCAATGAAAGGAGATGTATACAGTTTTGGTATTTTGCTTATGGAAATACTTACAAGGAAGAAACCAACAGATGAGATATTCGGTCAACATTTGATTTTGAAAGAATTTGTTAGCATATCAACACCACATTCAATTATCGATATTCTAGATGTGAATTTGTTACAAGGAGGCAACCAAAAAACTGGTAATATATTACTGCATGTATCACAAGTTTTTGAGTTAGCCTTAAATTGCTGCAATGATGCACCTGAGGCAAGACCAAACATGTCAGAGGTTGTGGTGTCATTGGAAAAAAGTAAGGCTATACTAATGAAAAATATTCAAAGAACCTCTTATTGAATTACTATCCACTGTCAAATCAAACTTTATTTGCTACAATCTTTAGCCCTTTGGATTGTTTTTTAAGTTTTGGAACATGTCATATGGATTGATGGATGTTTCATGTATTCCATATGTTAATTATTTGAAATTGAGAATTTTGGACTTGACATCTCGATTTTGGTTGTATCTAAAGTTAGTTTCTTAACTTTTATGTGTTACAAGTATAATGTACATTAACATAGAGTTCATTCCTTTTTTTCCTTCTCTTCAGGATAGTTGTATAAAGTTTATAAACTTTATTTTCGCTTTCCAATTTTAATTCTACAGATACAATAGCTATATATGGATGAAATGATTTTTGCTATGCATTTTTATAGTTTACTCATTAGATTCTCTTGCATTGCATGGCATATGAAGATTGAATTATACTGCTTTAACAAAATTAATGGCGGTAATATTAATAGTTAAAAGTATACTTTTTAAAGTTAACAGACTAAAATGAAATTTGGTACAAAAGTAGAAGACTAAATGTATACTTTAACTTATTATTTAGGGGAATACTATATTTTATATCTTTTTTCAAGTGTCTTTTTTGACATGCTCTTGTGTTTTTTTATTAGGTTGAAGATAAGGCCAATTTGGATAACTGGTGATAGAAGTAAATTTTTGGTAAAATGACTTTTTAAAAATGTCACGAATTTGGAAATGGAAAGCACTCATTACTCATCTCTGCTTTAATAATTGCCAAATGGAAGATCTTGATCAACCCCAACACCTATAGCCTCTGTTCCCCTAAAAAAGCCTTACCCTTTTGACCCTTATGATTTACAATGTTAAGTTTTAAAACGTTCATCTAGAGAAAAACATGCAACATGTCACACCCGTTCCTTAAACTTGCACATTCTAAATCCTCTTAACTCATAAATACAGTTAATCTAAGCAAGAGTCATGCCTTCTGTAAAATACACTTTTGTCTAATTAATTTAGAATGAGATTTTCCTAAAAATTTAAAACTTTTTAAACAACTTCTATATAAAGTTGTTTTATTTTTTGAAAAATCCACTAAGCCAAGTTTGATCCTAGGATCTGTGGATTATGAGTCCACTATGTAATTACTTTTTGTCTCATATTATTATGTACTTAATTTGTATAATTATATATACATACCCAATTAAGCCAATAAACTTCTATCAAAATAAATCTTTAACTATTAATCAAACCAAAATTATATGTAAAGGGGGTTTCTTCCATCTTCTTCATTATCCTTCTTTCTCACATTTTGTGCCTCTTTAGTCACCATTTCTTTGTCTCTTTAGCTACTCGCTTTAGCTGTATTTTGTGGAAATGGATGGTGAGATTCAAAAATTTCCGTAGAAACCACAATTTATCAAATAATCATATATAAAATTCACAATCATAGAAAAACAAGCCACATATTCATACGGATATCATTTCACATAACACCCTACACCTTTGGAGGGTTCATATAACACCCCTGCACCTTCGAAGGGGACCCAAGGGAAAAACATTTCCAAGGGACTTCATCACATCACACATAACATATATGGCACAAACAAGTATGCGAAATTAAATATATAAGAATAAGATAAAAAGGGTTTCTGCTTGTCTCCATTCTTTTACCTTTATCTTCTTCGACAAATCCATTTTCCAGCCTTCCTTGGGGTGTTCAGGTATATGTTAAATCCTTAAAACATACATGTATAATATTTCGTTAATTATACGTTTATCGAGCTTCATTAAGCTCATATTTCTTTCCTAACCCCATTTCTACCCCTTCATATTATTTATCTTTCTTGACATTTGGATTTTTCAATAACTCTAAAAAATCATATCTTACTCCATACAATTCCAAATACAATGGTTCAAGCTTCTATTTGAAGCTCTTATTATTCTCTTTCAAGAAAAATTATCATTTTCAGATTATAATTAACATATATTCTTAAATTAATCTCAAAAGTTGCTACTTGTTAAGTAATTTCTTTAATTTTCCAGATTTAAGAACCAAACTTCATCAGTTCATAACTTACAACATACTTATCCAAACAATGTATTCTAGTACTCATTTTAAAGCTTGTTATGAGTACTATTTGACTATTTAAAAATATGTTCAAAGTCAGCTGCTTCATCAGAAAATATACCATTTTCCAGTTTTCTGAACCAATTTGAAAAATTCATAACTCGCTCCGATCATCCAAATAATGTGTTATATGACTTAATTCAAAAATTGAGATGTGTATTAAATGCTTCCAAAATATCAAGAACAGAAGATATCATTAGATCTGGTTTTAGCTCAGATGAAATAGAAGACTTAAAGCTTAAATCCTTAATCCAACAATAAATTCTCAATTCCAATTAATAAAGTTTATGTGTGTGTGTGTGTGTATTTAAGAAGCCCAAAATATCCTTAATCACTTTAATCCTTTGAATTATGACTCCCAACTCACAGAGCATATACATGTATATATTCGCACAGCTACACACACGTGCTTGTACATATACATATATCTTCTTTGATTAAATCAAAACTTCCACATTGCTCAGCTTCCTGAGAAACAAAAAGGAGTTACTCACAACTAAACATTTGTGCATTCCAATCCAACAACCTCAGCAGAAGACGCACACCAAAACCACAACTCCTGTTCAGTTATCTTCCTTATTAAACCTTAAAACTAATTTAACATTCAAGCTTTGGTCTCAGACTGCCAAGAACCAAAATCCCTATTCTCAATTCATCCATATCAACAGCTTGCAGCAACACAAATACCGAATGAAAAGGAAAAATCACCACGCATGCTCTTCACGCCCTTTCACAGACCCATAAGCTCATTTTAACATCTCAAAACGTTTGCTATTTCTCTTTAACCAATAACACTGAGGGCCCCTTTTTCTTTTAGCAGCAAAGAAAAATAAAACGAACATGCATGCTTAATTAATGCCTATTACACTCCTTTGCCACCAAAATTCAGCTCAAATCTAAGGAGTTATGCATTTAAGACCAGAAACGAATCACTGTGCACCCAAGCAGAAATCCATGATTCAGAGCTTTAGAGATCAAAATATTTTACATGCATCACTTGACTTCCAAATTCAAGTAACTTATAAACACGCAAACTTAACTTTAATCAAGAGTAATCTCCATTTCTCAGTTAAAAATTGGAGAAGAACATCAGCATATTTCACATGCACAACGAACACATAAGCGGGGACCTTGGCTTGAACAAGAATCAACAGACACGACTTGAATCAACCCACAAAGCTTAAATCTTACAATTACAAAGGGATTAATCGATGAAATTTCTTGAATGCTTCTGGTTTATGAGCTGTTCGAAGCTCAAACTCACCCCCAAAATTGGATTTCAGAGACGGAAATGAAGAAGCCAAGCTCACCAGAGTCAAAATTCCTCATTTGCATGCGTTCTCCAGCTACTTCTCTGGCGACAACCTCACTATCGCTGTCTCTCTCTGTTCTGGCTCCATGGAAAGATGAAAACGAGTATGAATGAATGGGTGAGGGAGCTGAGGCCATGAGGGAAGAGAGAACAATGATGAGCTGCCACGTGTGGCACGAGTGATCTTCTTATTATTTGATTTTTTTTTCAATAATCCAAAATGCAATAATATATTCCTTTGTGTAACCTCTTCCCAAAATTTAACTGTTAATATGTAGAATAATTCGTCTAATATATTTTTAAGCAATTTATTTATTTTTCTTCAATTTTCTTAAAATACCTTTACCTCAAAAAATTTATTAATAATTGTCCAAAATTTTGAAATTGGCTTCCTATAACCTCAATTACATTTTATAACACATTAGTCAAAATTTGGGATGTTACACAACACCTTCATAACAAGCATATAAATACAAGCACTGACATAAGCTTTAATTAATTATAAATTAATTTCTCAACCATGTTTGAAATAATTAAAGGAAGATAGGTATCAAATGAAAGGGGGGCAGCCAAGAAAAAAAAAACTTTATAACATTTGGCCACCAAACATTAGGACGACACCCATATGAAGAATATCACGGAAAGTGT
This sequence comes from Vachellia collinsii, assembly GCA_006871305.1. Lineage (NCBI taxonomy): Eukaryota > Viridiplantae > Streptophyta > Magnoliopsida > Fabales > Fabaceae > Vachellia > Vachellia collinsii. Next base: position 5,324 of record QFDD01000219.1, on the reverse strand, counting down.
TGCAAATGTAGTTGGCATTGAATTCCTTAAAGCTCTTGAAAACAACTTTATAATAGGCATTTGATCAGCATAATCCCCACCTTGAAGCAGCAAAGCCTTGCCAATGGCAGCCTTGTTAGGATAGGATTTGACCAAGAGGGGGTGAATTGGTCTAACAAAATTTTCGCAAGCTTTGAACGATGAAAACACGTGAAACAGAGTATGATGAAAAGTGGACAAGGAGATTTATTCTGGTTCGGTCCTCTTGACCTACGTCCAGTCCTCAGAATCCTCTGAGTTTTTCAAATCCACTAATCTCAAAAGATTACAACCAATCTGAAGAAGGACTCTCCCCCTTCCTAACTCAAACTAACCCACAGACACCTTAGCTCGTGCCTTTTACCCACTCAAGATTCTCCAACCTTGAGCAACTCTCTCAAACTCAATCAATGAACAAGGATATTCTCCTTTATGAGAATTTAATGATAATCATTGAAGCTCTTAAATGAGAGTATGAAAACAGAGTATGTAGCTGAAGCGTAATAAATTTTCTTTCTCGTATGTGCGTTCTCTATCTTTGGAGACTTGAATGCTTCGCTTTTTATAGGTGAGAAGATTAAATGTCCGTTAGAGACATTAATGTTTCCATTAGACCCATTGTCTTCGTTCACCTTCTCGCATTGAATGCGACTGCGTGCTTCTAACAGTAGGTAGAATGAATTTCTGAGATTTTGTCCATTGGATCTCTTTTTGTTTAGGCAATCAGAACTTCATTCCCTGCTAATAAGTAAGTCAGATAAGCATTTATGATGGTAGGTATGATTCAAATAATCGTTGCATGAAAAAGGAAAGATTTTGGGATCAGTTTAAAGTTCCTGACACGCTGCGTAACTGTCAGAGATTGAAACTCGAGTTTTGTCTCCTCATAACTCGAGTTATTGAAGAATTTTCAAAGTAGAAATCTCATAACTTTTGTTAAAACTCGAATTTGAATAAGAGTTTTGATAAAACTTGAGTTGTAGAACTTAAAACTCAGGTTTTCAGAAGTTCCAGTAAGCCAAAATACTTTGTGCTCTTCGAGACTCGAGTTTCATTAGCTAAAACTTCAAGTTTTGACAATTTTCAAATCATAACTTTCATTGCAACTCGAGTTTCCTTAAGAGTTTTGAGTTACAACAAGTTTTCTCTTCGAGACTCGAGTTTTGTCTCATGAAACTTCAAGTTATAGGTATTTCAAAACAAAACTTTTATGTATAACTCGAGTTTTATTGGAAGTTTCAGGTTTAAAAAGATTTTCTTCTCGAAACTCGAGTTTCAATACTCAGAACTCGAGTTATATGAAAACTCTTAATGAAAACTTGAAGTTTGGAAAGAAGTTTTGAAGTTTAGAAATTTTCCTCAGCCCGAAACTCGAGTTCTGTAAACCCAAAACTCAAGTTATGCCATAACTTTTGCTTAAACTTCAGGTTGAGAAGGAAGTTTCGTTTCTCTTTTGTCGAAACTCGAGTTTTGAAGGTCATAATTCGAGTTCCAACAAAACTTTCACTAAAACTTCAAGTTCTGGAAGGAAGTTTTTTATTTTCAAAATCACTTGAGAGCCCGAAACTCGAGTTCTATAAAATGAAACTCAAGTTTTGCCAAAACTTCCAACATAACTTGAGTTTCCACTGAGAGTTCTGATTTTTTAAAACACTTCCAATGATCGAAACTCAAGTTCTAAAACATGGAACTTGAGTTTTGAGATAACTTTTACTCAAACTCGAGTTCTTCTGAGAGTTTTGCATTTCTAAAACCTTTTTCAATACCCGAGACTCGAGTTTTGACTCCCAGAACTCGAGTTTTGATATAACTTGAATCAGAACTTGAGTTTTCTTGAAAGTTTGAGATTTTGAACACATTTTTAAACACTGTAACTCGAGTTCTAAAGCACATAACTCGAGTTCTCTAAAAGATTTCATTAAAAACTCGAAGTTTTCTAAAACTTTCTAAAAATAAACAATCTAAACATAATTTCAAAAACATATTTGTCATCATCAAAACATTATCTCAACAAGCCTGAGCCAATTTACCCTCAAGCGCTCTGGCCTCTCCGGATAACATAGTGGAAGGGAAAGATTCAATGGTTTGGAGGCCCAGAGCGAGCTCATTCTGATCATAGTACTTAGGAACCTATAGGGCCTTCTTGTTCTTCCAACCATTGAGCATCCATTGGGTTGAAATTGGTTCTAGATTAGTGGCAAAAGGGGCCATCGATTTGGAAGGTTCAGCAGAGTTGGCCACAACAGCAAATCACAGGTGATGGTAGTGCCTCCAGGGGAGGATAGGGTAGCGGTAAGAGTATTACTGCGGAAAAGAGAAGAGTTTGGTGGTGAATAGAGAAGAAACATAGATCCATTTCAAAGTGGTGGTGGCAACATGACGGCATTTGGCTTGTGCCTTGAAGGAGTGTTTAGGCCTTAAGTCATTTTGCAAAAACTTCTAGCTAAACAAGCCTTTTTCTTCTACACCAAAAGTTACTTTTACAACCTATAGTATGTATCCAAGCACACCCATAATTAGCTTAGCTTTCTTCATGGGTAGTCCCTATAACAACTTTCTTTCCATGTCTAAACCACATGAAATAGATAAGATATATATAATTAAACATACATACTATCAAGCCTTTCCTTAATCCTGGCCATTCTAAACCTTCTTAACTCAGGGATGTAGTTAATCTAGGCAAAAGAGTCCTACTTTTTTTTTTTATAAAATACCATTTTACCTAATTTATTTAGAATGAGGTTTTTCGAAAAAATTTTAAAATTTTTAAAACAACTTTTATATAAAGCTTTTTTTCAAAAAAATCTGTTGAGCCATGTTTGATCCTGGGTTTTACTCCATAGTTGTAAATTGAAAACAATTTTATCTTTAAAACAGTTCTCTATGTTCATCTACTTACGTTAACTCATTAACCTCTATTCATTATTTGTTGAGGATAACGTTTACCTGTATATTGTGGGAAGATATTTCCCTCACAGCCACATTCAATCTCATATCTACTATATACATAATTTATACAATTATATATACATAGCCATCTAAGCTATCCAGGCTTATATCAAAATAGAACCTTAACTACTAATTAAATCAAAATTTTATGTAAAGGGGGTTCTTCCATCTTCCTCTTCATTATCCATCCTTCTCACATTATATGCTTCCTTGTCACCACTTCCTTGCTTGTTGAGTTATCCACCTTAGTTGTATTTATGTGAAAGGGAGGGTGAGATTCAAAAATCTCTGTAGAAACTATAGTTTATCAAATAGTTATATATAAAATTCATAATCATGCAAAAACAAGTTCCATATAGTTATATATAAAATTCAAAATAATGCAAAAACAAGTCACATTATTATACAGTGATGATACACATCATAGTCACACATCAAAAGCTTGGTATTCGTATAATCATCAACAAATATCAATTCACATAACACCTTTCACCTTCAAAGGGGGCCTATAGGAAGCTATCTCTTAGGACTTCAAATATAACACCCCTTCACCTTCGGAGGGGCCCAGGGGAAACTATTCCTTAGGATTTCAAATTTAACACCCTTTCACCCTCGAAGCGGGTCCAAGGGAAGCTATCCCTTAAGACTTCAAATCATCAAGCTAACAATGTAACACCTCTTCTTAGGCTCACATATCACCCCTTCAAGGGTGGCCCAGGGGAAACATTGCCGAAGGACTTCATCACTACTGCGTATAACAAATATGGCACAAACAAGTATACATAATTAAATACATAAGAGTAAGATAAGAAGGGTTTCTACTTGTCTCTCTTTGTTTATCATTACCTTCCTTGGTATTCCCCTTTCCAGTCCTCTTTAGGGTGCTCAAATAAATGTCAAATCTTAAAATTATACATGTATAATATTACATTAATTATATGTTTATCAAGTTTTATTTATCTCCTCTTTCTCTCATAATCTCATTTCTACCCATTTACATTATTTACTTTTCTTTTCTTGAATTTTGAATTTTTCAATTACTTTGAAAAATCATAACTTACTCTATAAAATTCCAAATGCAATGGTTCAAGCTTATATTTGAAACTCTCTGTATTCTCTTTCCATGAGCATTTATAATCCATCAATATTCTCAAATAAATGCTCAAAAGTTGTTGTTTGTTAAGTAACTTTTCAAATTTTTCAAATTTCAAAACCATACTTTATTGGTTCATAATTTGCAATTTATCGTCAAAATAATGTCTTTTAGTACTTATTTTAAAGGGAAAATATTTATTAAATCCAGTCGAAATGCACAAATCTTTATTCAGGCCTACATTTTTATCAAATCTCTAATAAGGCCTATAGGCTTTGGTAGAGATTTTTTAATGTTGTTAAAAGACCATAATACCCCTTTGTCATTAAAAACAAAACTTGAAAATATGTGTGTGGCAATTTTTTAATTACAAATTCTCTTGATCCTAATACCAAAATCTACGTCTCATTGAATTATTGGGATATCAATTTTTAATTTTGAGTTGAATTTCAATAATATTGAGAATGTATTTTGATATTTTTTTCTTTTAACCTTAACTTATGAATTGCTATTTTGTCCTAAATTTTTGCAAAAAAAAAAAATTGCTATGAAAGGTTTTACAAATCTTTTTTTTAGCGGCAATTAGTATATTGTTTTTTTTTTAATTTTTCTATTTTGTTCTGAATTTTTACTATTTTATTCAATTTTTATTTATTTTTTATTTTTAATATACAAAAAAGCAACAAAAGCATTTGAATATTTTAGTAATTATTATGGTGAAGAATAATTATCATGTGCGCACTTTCCTAGAAAATTAAAAAATAAAGGGAAGGTATGAAGTAAGAAAGAAAGATCTTATTGAAAAAATAGCAATGAGAAAATGGTTAGGGTGTATTTGTAAAATCACGAAATTTAAAAATATCAAATAAAGCCTATAAGCTTTATCACGGAATTTAGAATTTGTATATTTTAACTGGATTTATTTAGGATTTTCCCTATTTTAAAGCTTGTTATAAGTGCTATTTGCTTACCGAATTTCATGGTCAGAAAATACCATTTGACCATCTAAAAATTGTTGAGATAATGTTTTGATGATGCCAAATATGTTTTTGAAATTGTGTTTGAATTTTTTTTTTTTTCAAAAAGGCTTTTGAAAAACTTCGAGTTTTAATGGAATGTTTGAGAGAACTCGAGTTTCATGTTTTAGAACTCGAGTTGTAGTGTTTTAAAGTGTGTTCAAAATCTCAAACTTTCAAGAGAACTCAAGTTTTGATTCGAGTTATCTCAAAACTCGAGTTCTGGATTTTAAAACTCGATTTTCGTG
>QFDD01000218.1:0-55084 GCA_006871305.1 Vachellia collinsii | reverse complement strand
AACCCCTCCCTCTCTCTCTCTCTCTCTCTCTCTCTCTCTCTCTCTGTGTGAGAACCCTTGATCTGGAGAAATATCCAACACCTCACATGCTAGCTTCTTCTTCTTCTTCATCTCCAGCAGTAACATACAGCAATGATAGGTTTAGCAGCAGAAGAAAGGGATCAAAGAGCAAGAGTAGTAGAAAGAAGTAGTAATCACAGAAGAACAACTAGTACTGCTGCAGTTTTCTTCTTGTGCCTCATCCTCCTTTGTTCTCTTCTCAGCTTCTTCTTCTCCTCCATTCACAATGAACGCATCAGAACCAGAATCATCAGCCATTCAACAAGAAGATCACGACCATCATCATCAGAACGTAGTTTCACCACCAGTAGTAGAAGCCCAGTTTTCTTTCACCATGCACCTCCCTCATCAAGCCCCGGAACTAAAAGCACCAGCTTCGTCCATGGCGATGATGAAGATAGCAAGAGACTCATTCACACTGGTCCAAATCCTCTACATAATTAGTAGTACATTATTCAAGTATCTGCAGATTCATTATATTACATGTCAGCTTTGTAAGAATTCCTTTATTCTTCACTTTCATTATATTGTGGATTAAGTTTAGTATTTTCATTGAAGGTAAAATGAGAGAGAACTGAAGAGAAATCTAGCTAGCTAGATAGGGTTTATTCTCCTTTTTCTTTTTTAGGCAACTATGACGATGATGAGGATTTCTCTTCCTTTTTTGTGTACCAATCTTCCACTGTTCAAATCAGAAAAACAGTGGTCCAGTTTATTTGCAGGTACTTGTACATGTTTATTTCTATTTCAACAGCTTTTCTTTCTATCTTTCTTCTTCTTCTTCTTGCTAAGTGCAGTGCAGAGGTATTCTCCTTAAGACAATTTCATTCAAGTATTGTCAAATTTTAAATATGGGCTTATCTTACAGTGAAGGATTAAACACATTGTGAGAGGCTAATCCTCCCACTAAAACTAACCGTTGGCTTCTTCTTCCGGTCTTCATCAGATCTATGTTTTAAGTCCATGCGTCTGCTCTCTATTTACCACCAGGGTACATGTCATTAATTCATAGCTTCTGTTTTGAACTGTGCCAAAGATTTTTATCTCCTGCAAAAAATTATCTTTTACAGAACTACTATTATATATATAAAAAAACATTTATGGTATCACTGTGTGGGGTACGATTGGATTAATCAGAGTGAGTTCATGGGAAAGGTATTTAATTATGTAAATTAGAGGTGAGTTCACATTGAATTGACTGCTCTCTCGTGCAATTCTGCAGACACCCAGAAAGGGGAAAGATAAAATAGGGTGAAATATAGAAGGTATTTAAGATGCACTCTTATTCGTACTAGGCCCTCTATTTATGGTGTTACCTACATGTACAAACTCACAGTGCACGCCTCTTCAGGTGCATGCCAATGGATTGGCTCATGAACAGTTATCAAATATTTAAAGAAGAATTACTAAAGAACATGATCACCAGACAGTTTCACGCTTAAGAGTAGCATACAACTGACAAAATCTAGTGCTAAAAATGATAATAGATTTATGATCTTTGTTATTGAGGCTTTTTTTATGTTTAATAACTCACGACAATTCTCCCAAGATTTTAAATTTAATTTTCATGAAACCGCTAACTATTACTATGTTATATCTCAAATATAAGTCATTTGTTGTAGTGCATGTTTTTCTGGATTGGAAATAAAATTGTAATTTTGGCAAAAAAAATAAAAAATAGAATTGTATCATCGGGCAAATAACCTTATGGCCCCAGTGGAGTGAGAGCTTCCCTTCCATTTGAAGGTTCAAATGAAGAGATTATAATCCTTTATAATATGATAAATTAAGGTGTAAATTTACACGAAAAGAAATGCTATATTTATAATATCAGATAGTGCCAATTGTATTTAGTAGAAAAACATTTGTACTTAATAAAAACAAAAAGTGCAATGTTGTGACTTCAATCCTCTTTTATAATTTTAGCCCGTCAGTTCTTGTCGCTTTAATTTTTTTTTTTTTTAAAAAAAAAAGAATTCACTTGATGGGCTATCAAGTATCTTTACTTTTAAAAGAGAAATTTGGATTTACAAGGAGGATGCCAACCATTAATTAAAAGCAAATTTTACAAAAATTATGTTTAGTCAAGTCGAAGGAACTAAACTTTTCCTAAACAGATCTAATAGTTCAAATATTAATTGTAAAACCAAAAAACAAAATTATGTTGGAAGAGCAATCTGACTAGACTTCATCATGCTCCAGTTTAACTTGTTAACATGCGAAATAATATTTTACAAAAACGCCAATATACATTTTGTGATTTTATATATATATATAGAGAGATGGCAAAAAAAACATATTTTGGGGTCAACCCACTCAATCATTATGAATACTTTTACGGGGGAATTGTTATAGAATCTGTAAGAGAATTAATATCAGTAAGATTTAAGGTCTCATTGACAACTCAAAGAACACAATTGACAAGTGAAACAGTTATCATAAACAATACCTGAGAACTTTGCAGATATTAATTATCTTACTTGGAACCTTGATGTAATTCTTCCTACTTTTATCCATGATATACGGAAAAATTAACTTTAAATTTTTTATTTTTGCTGGAAATATTTATCTGTATATATATGGTCAACATTATAGAACCCAGACAAGAATATAAAACAAAGTGACAGCATAATAAAAATCCTTAAAAAAGACTGCTGAAATCAACAAACATTACCCTTCTTTTTGGTTAAAATGTGAAGTGGATTGCCTGCAAGGGTCGGGTCCGACTGGTCGCAAATGGAAAGGCAAGGCACCTTCCCTACCATATCTTGGGCTCAATACCTGCGAGACATCAAGGGATTAGTTTGACCATTGTGCTAGGATACCCTGAATTAGCGATCACATCCTACTCAAAAAAAAAAAAGTGAAGTGGATTCAACTTAAGATGGATAATTATAAAGCATGTTGCTCTGAGGAAAAAGTTGATCAAACCGTCAATACTTTCCAAAGTTAATAAAGTAATTTTTTTTAGTAGGTAAATGTATTTTTCTATTAAAGATTGATAAAGGGGACTACTCCTAATAAAGATTCTAACATGAATTAATCAAATTATGAGTAACTAACTCATTGTACTATATCCAACCTCCTGTTTTAACTTAATAAAGTAATCAAGAGATTATTCACATGAAATTTCCAATAAGGCCTGAGCCTAGTCTGCTCATGTAGTCATATAAAAGGCTATTCGCACGAATTCAAAATTAAAGTTCCAACAAATAAACAAAAGTAAATTAACCGGCAATATTTTTATAGAATATTTATAGCAAAATATAATTACCATAAGAAAATTATTGTTTCCAAAATAAATTATTTTATAAACAAAGTACTCAAAATAAACCCAAAAAAAATCAAATTTTTTAAAATGAGAGCACATGCATGATTTGGTTTTACTGTTATGCGTGTGATCAGGCATTAATTATATGGCGGGAAAAAGGTGTCCTCTAGAGGTCTGATATGTTTTTGACTTAAATGCACCCAACCCATCTTTTATAAATTAATGTTAGTTTATTATATGTATATATTTTCTCAAACATGATGCCCTGTCTTCGTGACCCAACAAACTTTCTCTTTGTTTAGGACACAGTGCCCTTAAATAATTTAATTCGATTATTTAATTAATGACAGAAATTGTTGCATCACCCTCCCAACATATCATAAATGAGATGCCTTTTTGTTGAAAAGACAAATCTGGCCTTCTTTCCACTAAAATTACTCCCTGACATAAACTTTTTACTACCAAGTTTAAATCAAAATAATGAATTTATTTATAATTGCATGATTTTTAAAATATAATCTTTCTGAAAATATGATGATAGGCCTACTAAGATTTTAAAATTAGTTTGATATTTAAAAGTGATTATAATTTTATTTAATTAGTTTTAAAATTCAATACACACTAAATAACTTATATTAATGGGCCTATTTGAATTAGCAAAAGAGGTTAATTTTATAATATGATTTTACGGTGTATGAGTATAAATAAGTATTGAGAGTAATTTTATCTTAGTTTGCATGATTGTATTTCTTCGATACTATCTCCAACAGGTACAATTATTGATTATACTACAATGTGATTTGACAATTTAAACATATGATCTTGAATTTGAATTTATGTAAATGTACGTGAATGTCAATGTAAAAAATATATATCTTTAAAAAAACTAGGCAAGAATACTTAAATGTCAAGTTATATATGGTCAAATAGTAATATAAAAAAGCTTACAAACATGGGAAATTAAATAACTATAGACCGTCACTTTTAAATTGAGGAATTACTAAAAGTTATCAGTGAAAATATTTAATTCTTATAAATATCTAATCACACTTTCTTACAAAGAATTAAATTTTATTAAAGTTGAATTGTTAATTATACTTTTTTTCTTCCCTACAAACATCCTTGCGAACCGGGAGAAATCATCTTACCTGCAGACCCAAAGATGTATCCTAAAGATTTAGATCATTAATTAAATCTCCTAATGTTCCCAGTGGACAAAACAAAAGTTCATACTCACCCCATATATACATAGAGAGAGAAGTATATATATATAGAGAGAGAGAGAGGCATCGAAACTTCCTTGGAATGTGTTATGTGCCAAGTGAATCCCAGAAAACCACACATAAAAACCCAAAGAAGAAGCTGGCCAGCTAGGTGGCCAGCGAAGAGAGAAAACGCTATAAATGAAGGAGTACAGTACTCATACTAATATTAATGTTTGATGATTTCAAAAGATTCGGTTTGTTCAAGAAAGAGATGAGACCAAGGAGGGTTTGAATTAAATTAGTTATTTTTTTTTTCAGTATTTCCCTATGAAATGAAGTGAATGTTTGCTTGCTTCCATTAAACAACACACTCGATTAATTGGTGTTCATCATCCATCGCCCAACTCATCACTCTGCAAGTCTGCAACTCTCACCCTGCCAAACTCTGCTCTCTGTCTCCTTCTGTAGTACTTTCCTTTTATTTTTCCCCTCTTGACATTTCTGTAATACATTTTTCTAAAAATTCATATATTACCCAGTCACATTTGACTACTCCCTCTAATCTTAAGCATAGGACCAACTTCTAAAAACTTTGTTTGGCACAAAATACTCTAGGGCAAACTGTGACAAGGGTGATATGTGCACAAGAATTTTACAAGGTAGAGATATGTTTTCCAAATTTAAAATCATGATTTTCAAGGTCATATGACAACAATTGTATCATTGTTATAAGGCTCACTATTGTAAAATACTTCCTCTAGTCCAAATTATAAGAAGTCTTCCAAAAGGATATTTTACTTCCAATTATTATAGGTTAATATGATAATTAATGCTTGTTTTTCATTTTTAACTCGCAGAGGGGAGGGGGATAGAGAATTTATAGATAATAAATGCATATTTAAGAATCACTATATTTAGAATTGGTAAAATAGGTAAATTTCATCAATGTAAGATGTGTTAAATGATTTAACTAACATTCTTTGGTTTGTATAAATTGACTAACATTTTTTTATGTTTTGGATCGGAGGGAGTAATATGTAATGTATACATTTTTTTTTCTAACACTTAGGATGAAAATAGGTCAAACGGAAGAGGGACATATAATTTTGAATCGGAAAGAAGTTGATTAAGCCTATTAGGCATGCTTAAGCCTGCTACAGATTTATAATATTATACAAAATTGTGTAGAAAGTAAGAATTGAACTCAACATATATGTGTGAAGAGATAAGATCGTGAATCACATTAAAAAAAAGAAGCTTATATTGTTAATCTAAACAGGTCAATAGTTTCACCATTACATCAATGCATTTTGTTGTTACTCATTAAAATATGAAAAATAAAATTAATATTGAATTTCCTTGAAAATATAAGAAAATTAACTTCTTTGATTTGATAACTCTCCCAAAAAAACCCTACACAGGAGGCAAAATAGCAATAATGAGGGAGAGATTAAAGATATCATAAAAAATTGAAAATATTGTACATTTCTAATTTCTTTTGCCTGAAATAAATATGTAAACGTGACAAAAGAAAAAAAAACAAGTGTTTGCATTTGGTTAGCCCAGAAACAAACATGCAGACATGACCCAATATGGGAGCTACTTTTAGCCTCATTATTATATATATATATATATATATAATAGATCTGTCCCGTCTGGCCGTCTACATGTTTTTAGAGCAACTCGAATTCAAAGTTTGAAAAGAAAGTGTATCCTATCAAATATATATAATAGCATAAGAGAGAATGCATAAACAACTTCAAAAATTGTCACAAGAAAAAAAGTTCAAAATTTCATTAAAAAAAAAATGAAAGCATTCAATATAGTTAAAAGAAGGCAAAATATTCACATAGAGGAAAATAACGCCTGAATAATTTCAGAAAAGAAAATTCAAAAAGATGTGAAATGTAAACATTACAAAACAAATGAAAATGATATATTGATTGCATTCAAATATATTTTAGAAAAATCAAATTTGAATTGATGAGAGAACCACACGTTTACACACTTACTTGTTGGCAGGTTGTTAACGTGCATTGAACTTTTTAACTCCATTTATATTAAATTTTTTATATTCATTATGTCGTTCATACATAATCATGTGTCGTAATTTTTCTTATGTTGATTTCTAATTAAATGATAGTATTTTAAAAATAAGATACATAGCTAAATATATAATTTGAGAAATTATCATAACAGATATAATGAATTTGATCTAAATATTTTCCTAAGCTTCTCAATGGTGATCAGAAGAGAAGTTGAAGCTCATGCTTTTGAGGATGAATATAGGCTTTGTTTGTATTATTATTGAAAAACACACTCACATGAGTCAAAATAAAACATATTTCACGTACTTACCTAATAAATTATGAATCACGTTAGAAGAATAACTTCTATTGCTGATATAAATAGATACATAATATTTGCAGTTAGATGGGTGAGCTAATAGAAGTGTTTGTTATTGAGGAACTCATGCTCAATTTAAAGCTACGAGGAATGAATGCCTTATTTATTGACGGTAAGAGAGACACTCGGACACTAACCACCTGAGTTTACATCACTATGAACATTTTAAAGATTTATCAACAGAAAATGTTCCACATGCTCCGAAAGAGTATCTACTATTAACAGGTGGATCAACATCTACCAAACTTCTCTTGCTAAAGCAAAATTATTTAAATACGGCATGCAACTGTGTTAAACAATGGATGCTTATTTAAACAGAATGAACACTTCAGCACTATGTCCAGAAGGGCTAGGGTTTTAGCCAACTAATCTCATTGGCTTTGACTTTCACTTCATGCTCCACTTATGAGTGGCTTCACTTTTCCATCCCCAGGCCAATGCATGTTTCTCGGATCTATCTCAGAGCTCCCACAAGAGATGACTTCGATGAACATTGGGTTGCCTCCATGTTTTGTGGCCGCGTTACTCTTTTTGCTTTCAACCCATGGAAAAATTCACCAACATCAGAGCATGCGTTACAGATATAAATGATTATATGAATTTATATTAGATATAATATTTATTTTTTATTATGAATTGGTGATATTATTATATTTATATCTTGTATATAAATTTATATCATATTTTTTATTATTTTATTTTGAATAATTTAGATTAATTTATATAATTTTAATTTTTTTTTTCCTATTTAAATTGGGTCTGTTTTTAGTATGTGGTCTGCTGGTCAGTTTTTTTTAAAGAAAATTTAGACTTTTTAACAAGCTTTAAACTATATTGAACCCTTGTTCAAGCCAAAGCTCAAAAAAGGCATGTCATAGGCCACAAGCCAATTTCATGCCATGCCCTTGCAAAATAGGTCATCCCTGTTTAGAGCTTGTTTGGGAAGTAACAAAATATTGATTTGAAAAGTGATTTCACATAATCCGAGATAAGAATGTGAGAGAGTTTTGTCTCGACTTATATAAAATTGATTAACAAACATGTTCTAAGAATGAAACCTGGACTAGTTTATTTTCACCCATATTTACAAATTACAATATCGTGAGCTCAAATTTTCTTATTAATATGAAAATTTTATTGGTGGGCAATTTAAAAACAATTCTATAAGCTCTTTATGAGCTTGATGGCATGCCTTGATAAACCGCCAACATCCAGCTCACCCAAGCTTTTATGCACCAAATAATTTTTTTTTTAAAAATACATCCTAAATCTTCTTTCTACAAATCTTAATGGAAATATAATCTCTTTTAATTTCGTGAACTTTTTGGCGAAATCTGAATCTTCATTCAACGAGGATAACCTAATTATTTGTAATCAATTTTGTATAATTGTATTCTTTATTGCGCTAATTGATTTGAGTTGGCTAACTATAGATCATTCAAGTTCCAACCATTTAACAGCATGTATTTTTTAATTTTAAAGAAATAAAAATGATTTTTATATTTATCAGCGGAGACTGATCCTTTTATTTTTATTCATATTACGCATCATCCTTGTCATTCATTTATTTGTTTGACAAACAATTTTGTCTTTGCCAACGACAAACAAATACATTTTAGTTTTTTCGTGATACACTAAAATCTTTCGAATGAGAGCTTCTCAGCAGGACAATCATGGCTGTCCAGTCGCCATGTAGATGGTGGTCGTGCACCAGACCCAGCCATTCTGATCCCTTCTCACTTTCTTCTTCATCTTCATCATCATCGTCTTCTTCTGCTCATACTTCATCCTTTCTTTTTTCATTTCACACCACCTACACGAAACGGCGTCGTCTGATTGCTCGCTCGCTGACTCGTCCTTCACCGTCGTCATCATCATCTTCTTCATCTCCGTCTAATTCGGTTCTCGGATTCAGCATTCCGGACGAATCTGACGTTGCGGGCTCGAAACTAAAGAAACTCAGTAACTCTGCGAGGAGGGAGGTTTCGTCGAGTCCCTCCAGTCATATCGAGAGCCAGAAGCGACAGCACCTGATTTTTAAGTCTTTTTTCGGTAAGAGGTCTCTATGGCGGAGGATATTATTCGCGTCCAAGAAAGTCAGAAGCATAATTTTGCTCAATGTGATAACTATAATTTATGGTAAGCTACCTTTCCCCCCCTTAATGTAATCTGTTGCTGTTTGTTTTGTTATGGCAGACTGTCGTAGACATTTTATATTGTGCTACCAATTTGGTTTCGTGTGATTGAGAATGCCATTAATGATTGTGTTAAACAACTACTTATTTCTTTTTACCTTTTCATGAATTTTGGTTTCTGGTCGTGGTGTCGGATGGAGAAAGTTGTTTAAGCTGAGTGTTTGATGTTATTTTGCATTTAGGAAATTGTTGCCAAAGTTCAGAGGACTTGCTTCAGGTGCCAAAGAAGTTTACTTTTCCTTCTTTATGACATTTCTTTGTTTAGAAAAAGTGGCGGAGTCAAATTGCGAAGGGATAAAGCTAATGACTGTAGATTGTGACCAGAACGCCTTGCCAGTGTAACAGGAAATTCCTGATGAATTTTTATGAGGAGATTTTCTGTAGCCATTTTTAATATTTGAACTTTCGAGAAGGATTGTGCATTTTGATCTTAGATCACCCTAACTGATCATAAAAGGAACAAACCAACTCCTCTACAACTTCACACATACACAGAAGGGAAAAGATGGTCCTTGCTTGAAATTCATCAAGTAGGCTGTTCCTCCCCCTCAAGTGAACCACTCATATCATAAGTTCATATCATATAGTAGTGAATCTTCTTATCTTAAAGGTATCACTTGGAACAAAGTTCTCAACTGCCTATTGGAAATTTGGGGGAAGTCTTTTATTATTCAAATTTTTCTGAAGTTGTATCCATCAACAATCATTAGTCTCTCTCTCTCTCTCTCTCGCTCTCTCTCACCCTTGTGCAACCTGGTTTTTCTATTTGGGGGCACTAAGGATTGGTTGAATGAGAGAAATACATTCCCACTGAATGGAAGTCTTCAATGTATTTTATATGGAGATTGATTACCAAGAATGGAGCTTTGAAATCTTACGATTTATTGGGATGTCGATGTCTTACAGATGAAATTGCAACTTTTTGTACGGCTTTTCTGTGAAAACAAGGAAGGAGGTGAATGGAGGGAAAAAATCTATTCCGAGGATTGCTTTTTAGTGGGATTTAATTCCTTCTATTTTATTTTTACAATTGCTGAAATATGGCTGTGCTGATATGGAGGCTGCTCTTCTTTAAATGAGCCTGATTATAGTAGGCCTTTGGGTGTGAATGAATATTTAATCAGTGATAGAAGAGTATATACATAAGGACATAAGCAAATGAGCATTAAAAGTCTCCCTTTCATGTTGCATATCAGTAATTTGCAAGTTTATGGGAAGCTTTGTCTTGAGGCCTGCTCTTTGTTGCATGTTGAACCGTACTGGTTTTATTTTTGCCATTTCTGTTTCTTTTTGTCTGGTAGTCACTAGTCACTACTATCAAAATATGACTAGTTTATGAGATGTTAACATTTAACAATAGCTTGATAGAAGATGTGAAATCAGAGGCTTTTTGTGGTTGTACGTTTTGATATATGTTATGCTGACAAGCATGAAATTGAACAACCCATTGATATTATGTCAATGAACAAACTGTTTCTCTGAGTTGTGCACGGGTCCTGTTTCTGTATTTGTATACTTATGATCACGATTGTTATTTGTCAGCGTGAAGTTTTAATTTTCATGATGCAGAGAAAACTTAAAGTCAATTTTCTAGCATGTTAATGAGCCATTAACTTATTTGTTTAATCCTTGATTCACGACCTGATATTTAATGATCTATGTTTCCTTATTTATGTTCAGCTAGTAACATACCAATTGTCAAAGAGGTTGAAGCCATTATGAGTCCAGCAGCTTTCACAGTTGTGCGTTTTACCGTTTCTGCCATCCCATTCATTCCATTTATACTACAAGCAAGGGGTGATGTTCGCACTCGAAATGCTGGAATAGAGTTGGGATTTTGGGTCAGTCTGGGATACCTTATGCAGGCGATTGGACTTCTAACCTCAGATGCTGGTCGTGCATCTTTTATATCTACATTCACCGTAATTCTGGTTCCTTTAATTGATGGCATGTTAGGAGCAGAGATTCCTGCTCGAATCTGGTTTGGAGCTATCATTTCCATTCTAGGCGTTGGAATGCTGGAATCCAGTGGTTCTCCTCCGAGTGTATGGATCTCTCTAATTTTTATTGCTTATCTTCTATTTTCTTTTCTATTTTTTGTAACTATTGATTTATAATCAATACTGTATTCTAAAGACCAAATGTTACATGAATCTTTGTTCTTGGTTTCTCTTCTTTAATAACTGATAGAAGTTTTGTACTAAATTCAGGTTGGAGATCTGTTAAACTTCTTGAGTGCAGTGTTTTTTGGTGTTCATATGTTAAGAACAGAACGCATATCGAGAAGCATTAGCAAAGAGGAGTTTCTACCCCTTTTAGGATATCAAGTGAGTTATGTGTCATTAGTCCATAAAATATTGTGCAAACTGAAAAATGTCACTGTTAATGTCTTGCCTATGTAAACTTACTGAATTTTCTACTGCAGATTTGTGTTGTTGCTTTGTTTTCTATTAGTTGGTATCTTGTTGGAAGTTGCTTTGGTGGTATTCATGATTCCTGGCCATCTTCTTGGTCGTGGACCATGCTTAGAGATTTGGTGGTTACCTTTCCGTGGATACCTGCACTTTATACTGGCATATTCTCGACTGGGCTGTGCTTATGGATAGAGGTAAAGTTATCAAGCCTTGAAGCTGTACCCTTTCTTTTCCTTTCGACCAAACAGTTACAGTGACTTGAAAAAAGAGAAGGGGGCGGGGATTGACTGTTCAATCAAATTTTTTTCTTTTTCTTTTTCTTTTTTTTGAACAAAAGACTGAAATTGAAAGCCTTTGTGCAAAAGAACCAAAGGCCAAAAGCGCAGGCCAGAAAACTGAAGCACTTAATGAATACAGTTGTCATGAAGTATCTTTGAAATAAAGAGAAAGAAGCAGGAGGGAAAGGGAGAAGATAATTAAATGCACGTATATATTTTGATTGAGCAAATATCCAGCCTACATCCTGTCTTCAGCCACAATTTTAAACTTTATCTAGTTCCACAAGGTCACCAAAACCAAAAAGTCACAGAGATTAGTGAACCACTAAACAAGACTTGCAAAAGTTGGGTAGTAACCGTACAACATGACTATACCCTATTCCAATTTCAAGGGAAACCTCTTCTTGAATGTATCTATCTCGCAAGAGGGGAGATGACTACATTGGCTAACTCTTGCAAAGAGTATGTTGACATGTGAAAAGTGAAAATGCTGATGTTTTCGGCTCATAAAAGGAAAAGGGAAAAAAATAAATTGCTCAGACGGAGTTTTTTTTTATTGTACTTTTGGTGAAAAAGCATATTTTACTTGAATTATTTGTTTATGGTGATGTTTTTAATCTGAGTGATTTATTACAGATGGCTGCAATGAGAGATGTATCGGCCACAGAAACTGCTATAATCTATGGGTTGGAGCCAGTTTGGGGTGCTGCTTTTGCATGGTTTCTTTTAGGCGAAAGGTGGGGCACCTTAGGATGGATTGGTGCTGCCCTTGTGCTAGGTATTAACCTCTACACTGCAGTTATTATGTATTAGCCACCGTTCTCCTTTTTAAGACCACATGCTTGACCAATATTTCAGAAAATGTCCTGGGATGAATTTGGAGTATAAATATTACTTTAAAAGCGACGATTACAGTCCAGCTGAACTTGTATATGCTGTGCTGGCGTGTGTGTGATGGTTGGGGGGACTATTTGATGTGGCTGGGAAGTGAAACCAAGGAAAAAATTTTGTAGACAAAATCATTGTTTATAAATTTCAACAGCAAGATAAATTCTCAAGACAAACTATAAGGCCGTACAGACAGCTCAAAGAAGCTTGATTCTTTTAGGAACTATTTTGAGTCATTTTGTACATTCTAACCTGCTTCTTTTGAATCTTTCAAATATCCCATGGTAGGGGGAAGCTTAACAGTGCAGATATTTGGATCAGCCAGTGAGTCTAACCAACAAGAACAACAGAAAGAAAATAAGAAGGGTGAGAACGTTCTGGTCTCAGACGAAAAAAATGGTTTTTCTACTACTGTAATTGTCAGGTCAAGGGAGGATCCTTCTGATGTATTGAAGTAATGTTAGTGTCGGTAATCGCGGGGCCATGGAAGGATGCTTGTAATATCTTGTAGGAGTATCACTATTCACTACTAACCCTTCTCTTTGTCCGACCCTTTGTCATGTGGGCATAGATAGATATATTTTGCTTGTAGGTTTGAATTATGCTGTCGAAACTAAATAAGAAAATAAATGTGGATGCTAGACCTTTTCTATAGGTCCAGTTTTGAGGGTTTGCATAGGATCTTATTTGTTTCTCGTCTGTAGATATGTGAATAAAAGTCTGTAGAGCCATCTTTTTAGGTTCCATAATGTTCCAATGTAAGAGCAAAGAGATATTGGATTTATAAGAACTACAAGGAATTTTTATTTACCTGTTTTTTTTTTTTGAGAAAAATGATATTTTAGCCATTTATATATTACAGTGTATCATTTGATAGGAATGATTTTGGGTGTGGTGGGAAGATAAAATTGTTGTAATTGGATCACACATTACTTTGTGCAGATACAAAGTTATTGATGTGGGAAAAAATGTATGATACACTCACGATGGTATTTTAGGTGTATCAATCGAGACAACTAAGCTTAAGTGGAAAAAATAGGAGACAATAATTTTTATTACAAATAATTAGTGAAAAACTTCTTGGGACTTGAACCACCTGTTGAGTGAGGATAAAAAGAAGAGGTTTGTCTATGCCATGCCACAGAGATTAAAATGATTTTATGCTGATCAGTAACAAATCATTCTAGACTTCGAACCAATCATGTTTACCAGACGATAAAAGTATAACGCAAATTTCCTATCGGCTCTTTTTGTGAGTTAACATATTTACCTAGAATATCATGCGTAGAATGATTATTAAAATCCTAATGGAAACTGATCCTTTAGAAGTTTATAATTCCCCTGCCCAATTCGGTTGCTCTGAAACTCTGAGAAGCCCTATGAACCAAATGGAAAAACAAAACTCCAAGATCGCAGCAAAAGCTTCTATTTGCTGATATGCTCCCAATCCCTGTGTGTGTGTGGGGAACCATAGGTTACTTACTATGTTTATTTATAGGAAATGTTGATTATTCACCGTTATATCTATGGAATGAAAATAGGATTGTATTGTGCATGGGGCATGCATTTGTGCAAGCGTGTGAGCAAATTAGCATACATCCCCAAGTAATGTTGTAGGGAACATAACTACACCCAAACGGGAATATATGGACTCCATGTCATTAATTCAGGCATATCCTAATTTTTTTTCTATGTCTTTCTTACGGCACAATATACAATAAAATAAGGGTTAAGGGGAAAACCTTTTCCAAAATTTTTCAATCGAAAGCAATGTTGTTTCGTACTGTTTAAATTTACAGTCACTCCAAAAGTTTTGACATATAACAATGTTGTCAATTTTATTCAAAAAACTAATATTAACAGTTAAAAAACTGATTTTAATCATTAACATTTTACTCCATGAAATTTATAATTCATCTATCAAACAATTCGGTCCCATGTTGCTGAATTAAAAAAAAAATCAGATCTTTCTAGAATTCAGCGAGACCGAATTTATTTATTTTTCAGCAAGTAATGATATTTCACATTAAATTATAAAATAAAAACAAAAAACCCTACAAAGCATTGCCCAGCTATCAAACAAGATATATGATATTTTCTAATGGGCCCTGCCTCGCCTAACCATGATTTTTGCATCCGAGAAACAAGTTTAATATAGAGAGAAGAGGAAGCAAGTTGAGAAGGCCATTGATGGTGACTGGTGAGAAATGCAAAGAAGGGCCTTTTGTAAGGCCATTAGTTGTATTGTAGCTATAGGAGACTTGAATCAACTTGTATGGTACCTAACAAAGAATGGTCTCTGCTTTTAGGGTGTAGAGTATGCCCCTCTTGGTTCTACTGCTGAATTTATGAGCCTAACCGAGAGAGAACAACGAAGAAGAAAGGACCTGAAATAGTCTTTAAGCGAAAATGCTATCTTCCATCTCAATCACATGCTACCATATGATATACAAAAACAATAATCCTTCCCATGATGAATTAATCCATCTCACAAGTAAAAGCGGGCATGGTTGTATGCAGATGATTTCGTATATAACTGAAATTTCATGAATGATTTCATTTTGAAGACACAAACTGAGATTGAATTGCCCTATTGGAGTGTGAATTGATCAAATACATAAATTTAACTAAACTTCAATAGATCGTTTTCCAAGACTATGGAGCAAAGGGCATTAGATTAACTCCAGAAACAGGGCCTCTTGCTTGTTGGTTAGTCCAAGTTCATCCAGTGTTGCTGTGCTTTCTCCATCACTAAATGCACGCCTAGGATATGGTCTCACCTACACCCAGAATAACAATAGAAAGGCATAAGCACAAGGAAAACATATACAATAGAGTATGACTTCATATTCTGAAAGGGATTGAGGTTTACTCACCAGTCTGTAAGTTCGTGGTTTCACCACCCTGGCAACATCTATAAAGTCGAAAAGAGACTGACAAAAAAAAAAAGAAAGAAAGAAAGAAAGAAAGAAAGAAAGAAGACAGGTTAAGCAATAACGTAAGATGCACGGCAAGTAAAAAATTTCCTAGCAGGGCTTTACCTGTAGATTATCAGATCTCAGGAATCGACGTCCACGACGACTGCCATCTGGCATTCTTACCAGCAATGTCACAGCATTCTGGTCATCAGATGATGGTTCCGGTGGTAAAGAAACTTCCTTCGCTGCTAATTGTGTTTCCAATTCCTGACACAATTAGATGAAATACAAGTGTTAAGCACTTTGCAAAGAGCAGTCTTCTGTATTCATAGAAAAGAATGTACACATATTTTGGGTTTAAGCCATTATACTAGAGCCACAAAGCATGAAAAACTGATTGCATGTTTTTCTTGAATAGATGCACTGCACAATACAAAAGTTGGAATTGTGAATCTTGTTATTTAACGATCAAAACTATTCTTTTACAGTGAAATAAATAAAATACCATCATTAGCAACCCACAAATGTCCACAAGATAAAAAGGAAAAAAACCATACCAGTGATCAAATAAATCCTCATTTCTTGTAAACAAAAACAGAAAAAGAATCCTTTTTCTAGAAAAAATATCATGAGATAAATTTCTCAAGAATAAACATAATCCTTAAGTCATGTCCCCCAACTTAGCCCTCCCCATAGGGAGAGGAGGCACACACCCACTTTAGGGTTAGATCCACAACCTCCCATTTAAGGGGGTGTGGGCTGCCAATTTAGCCATAGGCTCTTTACGAAAAGCTTAGATCATATGAATAATATTAACTTCGTATTCTGGTATATAAAATTGCAAAGCACATCAGCATAAAAATATAAGGATATATAAGTTACGAAAAGAGTGTTGAATTAACAACATAGTTACTCCAGAAGATTAGCAGGTTTTTTGTTAATGTAACATAAAAGTATCACCTAATTTAGCTATACATCAATATCTCATTATTGATATGCTTTCCAAACATTTACATTCCAGAATTATTTCACTAATTGGGCCATCCTGTATATAAATTGAAATCAGAGAAGCTACCTCTTAGGATCAGCTCATTCTAACTTTGTACCATGAAGCAAAGAAATCAGACAACATAACATATTCATGTGAAACAATGGCTAGCTCAACAGTCCCTCTCCGATGTCCTCCTCCAAAAATCAGGTCTAACAATTAGCTGCTATGCTAGCATGGTTTCCTAAAATATCAACTCCAACAAGAGAGCCAAATAGCCCCCAAGAATAAAAGAATGAAGCAGGTGCCATAAAGTAAGAGATAAAGGAAAACGTAATTATATATTTGGCATTACCTGCTCTTCCCTTAATTTCCTAAGAGATTCTTCCTCTCTGCGCCTTTCCTCTTCACGAGCAGCCTCAGCTTCCACCAATGCCTTCAATTCTTTCTCTCTGTCTGCTTGTAATGACGCAAGATATTCATCATCCTGCACCACAGAAGCAGAGAGATCAATGGATGCAATTAGGCCACAAATGATCTATAACTCTAACCATTTCAAAAAATAATTCACACCTGCTGTTCTCTTATCAGGCGCTGAGCTTCCAGTGATGGTGAAGGTGGGCGAGGGGCTGGCCAAGGATAGGAACCCCTGGACTGCATGAACTCATGTGGGGCATAACCATAGCGAAACCTGCTCTCTTCAGGGATTCCACCAAACATTGCAGCTTCAAGCATTACTGCTTCATCATGCTCCTCAGAGGAAATGCCGCCCCACTTTAGTTCCAGAGAAGTCAAACACAGGGAATTAGAAAGCACATACAACACAAGATGATATGATGAGCAAACAGAATTTTAATCCTTCAATAAAATTCACAAAAGAAGGGCTATACCTCATCAGAATGGAAGGAACTTTCATTCTGCTGCTGATTACTTCTATCCAGATGTCCTGTGCTTGACTGTGGGCTAACGTCAACAGCTTCAACATCTTTGACTGATTCAGTGGAGCCTAGTGACCTACGTCTGGACCTGTTCCTAACCAGAGGTTGCTCCTCTACATCTTCAGCTTCATCTCGGAAGGACGAGCTTCCTGCCTGCATTCTAGAATGATCATGAATACCCTTGTCAGAGTTGAAAATATTTAGAAAAACATATTGTTAAGCAAAATGCTGAAGTTGGCGGAGAATGCAACAGAGCATTTCTTCACAGCCACAGAAAACATAAACGAATTCATGGCACAGAGAATGCAATGGAGCACTTTTTCACAGCTGCAGAAAGCAAGAATGAGTGCATGATCACATGCCACTAAAGGACAAATAAATAATATACCTTCCATTTGATGCTGCTATTTTTCCTAGTTCCACCTCAGATGACTTAGATGGCACCATCTCTGCAATATCTTCTCCTTGGATACGCTTTGTGCTCTCCTGCTCAGCACTCTGGACTCATTCAATGTCAGAAGAAATTACGCATCTAGGACTAAAATTAATGAAAATTGTCGTGAAAGCACTGATAATGCAGTACCAGAAAAAAATGAGGTAAATGTGAAGTGAGTGTATCAGGAAAATCTAATATTCTAATAATTTATTCAACAATGAAGCAGCGAATCTTCAGCTATGCCAAGGTCCTATTATATAGAGACTAGAAGACAATTACGAAACAATAAAATAGAGATAATAACCATACCACATAATACAATAGATAGGAGAACAATGTGTGAATGAATTGGTTCCTAGAATCCCGGTGGTAATGATACATACTGGTGAACTTACTCGAGATGACTAGTTTGAGAATGAAGACATGGTAACATAAAACAATAAAAATTAAAGGATCACCTTCAGGGACAAGGAAACTGCATGGGCAAGTTCAGGATCCTCCATGAAAGATTGCCTTTGCTGAGGTCCAGACTCATTTAAATCCTACATCAGGTGGAAGATAAATGCTAAGGCAAGAAGTCAGCATAAAAGAGCACCATGAAACTCATCCAGAGATAAACATACACTTTGCCCGCCAGACTTGAAATTTGGGTATTTTTCCTCAGCTTCCCACTTAGAAGCCTCAATGGCAGCACGTACCATTTCTTCTTCTATGTCATTGCGATAATCTGGCACATTCTCAAGCTGAGGAGCACTAGGCCTAGTACTTCTGTCTAGTGAAGCATCAGCCCCCTGGCGTTCAGTATTGGCAAGTGGAGTATTTTTGTCATCGTCATCATCAATTATGACAGTCCCATGGACCTCTTGACCATGTGCATGAACAGTTCCTGTGACATCTTCAATGGTTGGAGCATGACCAGCCTGAGAATTGGATTGATTACCATCCTTAACCTCTATGGGAATCTCCCTCACCTCTCTTGGATGTGTAACAAATGGATCATGGTTGGTTGAATCAGGATGTGCATCAAATATACTTCTACTAAAAGTTGGATCAAAAAGAGAAAATGGGTTGAGATTTCTGGCTGAAGACAAATGTGGGAAAGGCCTGCGCAGTTCATCATTGATTTCATTATCTATATCCATGAAATCATGTGGAGCAACAACAGAAGTGCCATGAGTACTGCCCAAGAAGAAATGAATAAAGATGTCAATATCAATATTTATAAAAATATATGCAAAAATTCAAAGTACAGAGTAATACTATTTAGATGAGGGTGCATTTCTAATGGATTGCTGTCTCACAAGTCATCCAAAAATAGTATACCTGGTTGACAAATTTCTGTCTCCACTATAATGTGCATTGATGGCTTCATTAAGATTGCCACCATGCTCCTGCAGTAAACAAAATTATTAACAGACAAAGGAGAGATTATTAGATACTACTTGACTGAACTGATCCATGGCTACTTTTTTTAAAAGGCTGAATGGAGCTGGTTCAATGCAAATTGACTGGATACTGACAACCAATGTTTAAAGGGGAAAAAAAGAATATCCACTTGAAGCTTAGACTCACATAGGAAGAGCGGTTGAGTTAATCTAACATCATGGTTATTAGAACAAGAAGTTCAATTTGAATCAGCAGGCCATACACCCCACTCAAGTGAGATAAACCTGTTTAGTAATTGAAAATGTCTTTCCGTATTCCAATCCATCTGTTTAGTTTTAACTTGTCAGAAATGTCCGGTGCACATTAATCACTGTTGGTGAATAGAAGCATCCGGGACACATGAAATTCTAAATTTAGTGACACTGAACCAGCAAAAGATCATTTATAATTTACATAGGTTAGCCAGGCAAACGAAATCCAGAACCAAGCTAACTAGTCAATGCACAAAAACCCTAACCATTCCGATGAACTAGGAAACAGAATTCACGTTTTCGGCTACATTGATTTCAATCAAGTTTCCCTGAAAACCTAGAATCAGCTCGATGATCAAATTAAAACTAAATACAAAAGTAAAAAGATAACCTCGAGCTTTTGCACTGCGATTGCTTCAGATGAGCCCGTGATGCTAATGAACGTATCAATTGCCTCCTGATTAGGCCTCGCCATTGAAATCTGATTAGTTTAAGGTTCACAGACCCTTTCCGAATTAAATCAAATATCAGAAGATGGGATTGTGTTTCATTGAAACAAGTAAGGGATATTCGTGGGAAATATAAAAGAGAGGCGGTGGAAGGGCAGTGAACAGAAGAAAAGGGAGGACGTTTTGGTCCCTTTTGGGGTTTGTGTAAACGTAAATGGTTAGACTTCTCCAACCTTCTACGCTCTCTCTGTAGAGAAAGAAGTATGCTTAAAATCTAAACTGTATACAAAAAATAAGTAAAATGTTCAATTACCATTTATATTTATGTAATAATAAATATTTGATTCAAAATCATATGCATCATCGTGTGTATAAAGACACACACGTTAATTTACACTTATTAATATTTTTAATAGGATTTTATCATTCTGTTTAGTTTACCATATAAAATCTTTCAACGTAAAATCTCAAGATTGAGTTTGAATTCATGTAGAAAAATCAGCCTTTGAGAGAAGTACCATCAATTTGTGTATGATTTACCCTTCTTTACATGTTTCAATATTCACAGGTATAATATATTTATGAAATTTCATACAACCAACCAAATCCATACTATTAGTGTGTGCTTATTAAAATATTTTATAATTTGTATATATTGATGATTTCTTTTTCTTTATATGCTAGTGCATTGAGAAAATGTATTTAGAAAAATAATTTTAAAAAATTGCATATGGCGCCAGGAGGATTATTAGTGAAGTTTGACAACGCTTGAATGTGATTGGGCACGTGATATTATAATTTTAATTGTAAAGAAGGGTAAAGTATTCAATATATTAATATGAGGGGAAAGTTTATTTTTCCCAATGCCTTAGTCTCTAATTTTGCCTTTTAGTTACGTTGCCTTAAGACTTAAGAGTTGAGAGGTGAAAGGTGGGGGGTTGGTGTTTTATATATATATTTGTTCATTAATTGTTGAGTTGGAACTCATAATCAAGGTTTGGCAACAGTTAAGTGTGTTTGGGAACCATTTTGAAGGTCACGCATTCCCAGAATGCATTTTTCAGAAGGACCTAAGTGTTTGGAACATATGGAAAACAAAATAGATTCTGGGCTTAAAATGCATTCAGAAGGAGAAAAAAGCTCTTTCTGTCCAAAATATATTCCAAATCGCGACATCAATATTATAAGTCGTGACATAAAACATTCGAGATCACGATCTAAACATGAAAATTCCAAGTTGCAATTTGAGACACTTCAAATCGTAATCTAGATATGTTAAGTCAAGACATGAAATATTCTAACTACTTTTATTTCATTTTCCCCTAATTTTATCATAATATAAAATAATCTATGTGTTATTTAATGAGATTCATTTTCTTTTAAGTCACTTTCCATCAAAAGTCACTTTTGTAAAGTATATTCAAATAAGTTTTCATTTTTTAAAATGTATTTTGATCAAAAATCATTTTCCTAACGGCTATCCAAAGGGGTGTAGTTTTTCTCTCAAAGGTTGGAACACAAGTGTCATTGAATTAATATTAATAATAATAATTTTAGATATTAAAAAAATTAATTAAATTAGTTATTCATAGTAAAATGTAAGTTATTTTCTCTAAACAGCCATGCATTGAAACTAACGAGGATGATTGGAAATAGCATTCATGTAAAGACAATGATAGATATACTTTAATAAAAAAAATTATAAATTTAAAAAATAAAGTGAATTAATATAGTATATTCAGGACTAAATAAATTTTTTTTATAGCACTTATATTTAGAGTATAAGGGATGGAGTGTGTAGTAATTATTGGGGTAAGCTTCAATTAAAGCACCGTAGTTCAACTTAATTAAATTCTCAATTTCCATCCAAATGCCATTAACAAACTTATCAGCGATCAATCATCCATTGTTCTTTAGCAAGTAGTGTGGTGCCAGCGCAACGGACCATCGTCAATAAACGACATCCTCACCACCTGAAAATGGCAAAACGACGAAGACCTTAGTTGTACAAAGGACCATCTTTAATTTGAAAGCTTTTGTTGCTGCATTAAACACACACACACACACACACACACACACACACAGAGATTAGCCAAAATAGCTCACAGCATATAGGGATAAGAATCAATAAACTCCATCAGTACTACTAATCACTGTTTATTATTTTCAAACTAAATCAGGCCCATTATTTTTTGTTTCCTGCAAGTTACTCAATATGCTAACATAGCTGTGAAAATGATAGCCTCATCAAAGTCTTTTAGAACATATAGCTTCGATAACAGTTTATATAGCCCAGTTCAGTCATACGAGGCATTGGACAAAGGCTTTTATATATATATATATATATGGAATTAACTTGTCTATGAGGATATGGAGAAAACCCAAATAATGCACTCACAAAATAATTATACATGCCCCTACAAGATTTAGTTGCCTCAGTTTATCCTCAAACCAAGTGAGAAAATGATTTCAGTAACATAGCATAACATTCTCAACAATGCCAAACATCCCATAAGCAACAAACAGTCAACTAGATCCAGCCTATAGGTGCCTGTTTAGTTTCAGTGGTTTTAAACGTGAAACCAAACACACTTTAGGAGTAACATTCGTTTATGGACACATAACATATATGGTTTGTGTCATGTTGAAGAATATTATTCTTTAGGGTTATTCTGTAATCCCCCAGAAAATTAGAAAGTGGCTGATACTTTAAGATTACGTTTCCTAAACAGAATAGAGAAACAAAATTATCAGAAGGTAATAGAACTCATATTAAAGAGAGAGAAAGGGTTTTTGGTATCTAGAATTCCCTTCTCCTTCTTATTATTTCTCATTTCAGTATATGTTTCCAAATGACGTGATGATTATGGTACTTATAGATATTGAAAGGATACTTTGGAGTCGTGTTTCTTTAAGAAATATACCCTTTCAATTCAAAAATCATTTAATTTATGAACCAATATAATTAAATCCCTTCATTTACAAGAAAATTACTTTCCAAAATATATATTTTCAATATAAAAAAATTCCAAC
Organism: Vachellia collinsii; assembly: GCA_006871305.1. NCBI lineage: Eukaryota > Viridiplantae > Streptophyta > Magnoliopsida > Fabales > Fabaceae > Vachellia > Vachellia collinsii. Next base: position 31,968 of record QFDD01000218.1, on the reverse strand, counting down.
ATATTTGGAAGAATTCTTTCTTTGATACACTCATACACAAAATTTCCAACAGAATGTAACATGTATTGGTTGGAAAAGAGAATAAATACAAGAAGTTGACAAATAAATTAAATTAAATATTACCTCTTATGGTTTCTAATATAAGATCTGCTTAATAAAGAAATTAAACTATAAAATGTATCTTGTATTAAGTATCATGTAAAGTATATGATATAGTAGACACCTGATGAGCCATTCAAATTCCTACAAACAGAGGTTGGATCTCTCATTGTTGGATTAAACATCAGTAAAAGCCTCTCTCCAAGAAAAGTATACATCATCTAGCTAGTTTATCTCTTCTAATCCTCTACCACTTCACTCTCCAAATTCCTCTCCAATATAGTTTGCGTATTTTAAAAGATTTAGTTGTAGATTATAAGCCTACTAGACATGAATTTGCATTGATAAGATAACTCATGCTTTTAATTTAATTTAAAATCACACAAATAAATGTGTCACTAAAAGGACTTCGCCTCTATACCAGCTGTAAACTTGACTGATGAGCACAATGGCCTTAATTAACTTCATGCTACATGTATATGCACTTGATACTCTCACTAATCTTTAGTCATGTCACACACACACTCTTAGTTAACTGTTGGAGATCTATATATATAGAATCCACTTGATATAAGATTGGGTACGGATCGGCTAGAAGTAAGTGTGAGAATCGGAATGAAACCTTGAGAGAACCAGTCTCTTGTAACATCAAGCACAAAACTCGGATGGAAGATGACCTTAAAAGAATCTGTCTCTTACAACTTTAATCATAAAGACAATACAAGGTTGATTACTCCCTTGACTGTTGGAGTATTCTCACAAAGATACAAAGATGTGAGCTTTAAGAGTGTAATTCTCCAAAGAACAAAGTTCTTATTCATTCAAATCTTTTAATGAAGTATAAAAAACGTAGCCTTCTAAAGGCCACCATAAAACACTCTAGAATAAAAAACCCTAAGTCTTAATTGATATAATGATATCTTTATGATGATTAATTGATTGTTTGCCATTATTCAAACCTAAATAAATTAGTAAACTATTTAAACTTGAAGCAAAAGTCAGCTACCTAAAAATAAGAAACTAAGAAAGATCATTGAGAAGAATATTTGACCAAATGGCATTCTTCAAAGAAAATAAAAAGGGGAACTTTATAAAAATGAAATTACATCAAAATTAATGCATAATGACGGTTTCTAGATGCTTCTTGATTCCTTCTTAACGTCACTTATGTTTCTTCTTTAAAGCACATACTTATCACATGGTATTTTAATTGAATTCTTTAATTTGAACTGCACATGGGCTTTCTATGTCATCTTAAGCTTCTTCTATACTTATATTACATCAATTTCATGGACCTTCATGCTTTCCCATGTGCTCATGCTTCCATGGGCTACAAAATCATGCATATAGGCCAAAATAAGCATGGTTAAGGCTTCATTTACTCCTCTCAGCATATGTAGTAATAGTATGAGCTTTAATTGTAGCTAATTGAAGCTCCAATATCATTTTGAGTTATAATGATTAGATTCTCTCTAGTGTCATAAAAAGGATCTTGAGCTTATTCAAACTCTTCTTGCATAATATGAACATCATGGTTGACATGTATGATGCCACCTTGACTGCTATGTAGGATGCCATGTAAGATACCATCTGTTCTTAATTCACTACTTATCCTCTTCCCTACCATTTACCTTTACCATTGCACAGCATCAATACAACGGATCTGATGAATGGTGACGATCAAGGATCAATGTGAATTAAACTAGCGCGCGCGCACACACATATTATTGACGATGGGGCATATATTCAAAGCCCTGAGATTACCCCACAATTGTGGGCTTTACCACTGATTACCACAAGTTAAACTAGCACTGGGCATATGATGTTTCTATCATATCTTAGGTCAACGGTTGGAGGTTGGATTTCTAACTTTTATGTATAAAGCAAATTTACTTAGGCGGGGTCTACCTTTGCCTTCTGTATCATGAGGGAGATTAATTAGTGTTTATAGTTAACTACAAAAAAATGCTAGTCCTACTAAATAGAATAATTTTGTCATTTGTTATTAATGCGAGCAGCATCTTATTACTGCAGCGGAAGAATCTGGAAAAGGAAGGCTTTTATCAGAGAAGCACATATACTGTGTTTCAATTATATGGGAATCAAATGGCCAAAATAAATATAAAATAAAATGGAACCAAGCAAAAGAACCAGCACTGGTTGTGTATTAATAATATAATTACAGAATCAAACTTGTTCGTTTATTAAGCAATATAAAATGAAACTTTTCTGACAACTTGCCAAATCAATTACTGCCAGTAATACTACTGATGTGACATGTAAAGAAGTGTAGATAAGAGACATCATATACTCTATTTATTCCTTAATATAATGCTCCATTTGGCTTTTTTTAGGAGATTGGGGAAGTTAAATAAACTGCCTTAGATTATAATTATTGAATATTTATGTATATTATTATATTGTGTGTGTGTGTGTGGGGGGGGGGGGTTTTATATTCTGAGATATGATTAGAATTAACAAACAGTGGTTCCAACTGATAGCTACAACACAATCTGCAATCTGGGGATTGCTATAAATAGCAGGAGCAGCTGAAAGGAAATGCCCCAACCTGAGCTATTGCTTAATTAAACTTCTGATTATAGATTATCATCAGAAGCAAGCAATTATAATGGCTCAAGTTTGTGTCCTTGAGACTACTAAACAACTCGGATCATCTCCTGAGAAGATCTTTAACGTTCTCAAGTCTCAAAACCAGAAAATCCCAAAATCTACTGATAAGATTCGTGATATTGAAGTTCTTAATGGTGACTGGGTAACACCAGGTTCTGTCAAGCTTTGGAAGTATACCCTAGGTATGTATATCTTTATATATATATATATTGTAGTATATACACGATCATCATCTCAAAACATGTCATACTCTTATGAGCACGCATACACGAGCCCACACACATATACCATCACTTCAGATACAGGGCCTTACATGCATGCCGGTCAGATATAAGTGTAATGGCAAATTGCTGAAGTCTAATAACACAGGGATAAAAAGTTTGTGTTTGACGGTTGGAATAGTGTTAAGAAGCCTCGAAAGTCAGTTGGCACAGAAAAAAAAAAGTTAGTTGGATGAAAAATTATGTTTGACATGTTTTGGGGCATGGAGGCAAGTAACTTTTTCAAGTTGAGGCGATTTTTCTAACTTTTGACATTTTTTATTTAGATTTAAACATTCTGAAATTTACTTTTTAATATATAATCTAAACAAGTTATGTCAAACTAATTTTTTTAAGGCTAGAGAAACATCTAACATCTTGATAATATTTTCTCATAGAATCGAGTATCTTAATAACTTGTATAGTATATTCAACATTCTGATGTTAAGTTTTTATGTTGATTTCAACACTCTAACCTTTTATTCATAATGCATATAACATTTTAAATCATACATAAGATTATGATGTTGGATTTAATTGAAAAATAATATCATAGGATGCTAGACACATCATAAAAATATTATATCCTAACCTCAATTTGTAAAGGTTATGATAAAAGTCATTTTTTCCAAAGTGAATCAAAACAAAGCTCAATTTTTATTGAATCAAAAAGTGAAGACCATACAGTATAAACATATCGATGACTTCAAATTTCATTCTTGAAATTGAAACTTGTTCTTACAGATGGGAAAGAAGAAGTATTTAAGGAAAGAATTGAGGTGGATGAAGAGAACAAGACTCTAACTTACACTGCTTTGGGAGGGAACTGTACAAGAGCTATCGCCTCATCCTCAAAGCTGAGACAAATGGAACTGTGAAGTTAAGAATCGAATACGAGAAGATCAATGAGGAGGTCCCACCTCCACATAAATACCTTCAGTTTGTCCTCACTCATTTGAAAGAGATTGGACATAAATTAGGTTGAGCTTTAATAATTAGACCATGCTATATATAATCTTTGGTTATCTGAAATATCTTAATTATGTGTGTGTAAGTTTCACTGTTTATGACTCATAAATAATAGGGGTTGTGGGAACCTTATACTAGAATAAAATAGGGATGATATATATATGGACTTTGTCTGGTGAAATTGTAAGATGGTGTGTAATAATTTGTGCATGAATGAGATATATTCATGCTACTATATATACATACATATATATATATATATGTGTGTGTAAGTTTTTTATTTTGTTTCCTTATAATCATATTTGCGAAGTGTGTATATTGTGCTGTGCAAGAATGATTTAAGTATGTCGATCTGTTAGCACTACAACGCGAGGGACCTTTAACTGGCCCTGCACGAAGGGAATAACAAAAGTTTTGAGAATTTAAGAGAAACTCGCAGGCAGGCGATTTGAGCCATTTATCTCAATATAACTTATAACATGTGTTTCCTAAATAGGATATCCTATATATATGTGTGTATGAATACTTCTAACGTCCCTCAAGTGTTTCTCATAAAATATATGTGAAAAAGCAAAAAAAATAAAAATAAAAAATTACTGACATGAACCTGTAGCAATGTAGAAGAAATAATGGTGTCCTGTATATGACGAATAAACTCTTCATATGTTTTTAATATATATTATGCTTTTGTTCTATATAAATCATTGCAAGGTAATTTACTACCTTTTTCCGGGGGAAAAAGTCAAAAGTAAAATAGCAAGGCTCCGACACAGTCATTAGATATATATATATATATAATTTATAAAAAAACAAACTATCTATAATTATATATACATAATTATAATTATTGTATCAGTCTATCAATTATATATACAATTTATAAAAAAAACAAACTATTTATAAATTATAAAATAGTATTTTTCATATCAAACATCCTATCACAAGTCTCTGATCCACCTTTCCAATTAAAATATGAAAGATGCATATGCTCCTTCAAATTACCCAAGCATGCCTATTTATAGTGGGAATCCATGTCTAGTGGCATATGCTTTGCAAGATTACGATCTTTATACTATTAACTATTCCCACATATTATTCAATGAGAAAAACTTGCATAATTCCAATGCTATGTGATCCATACATTCTTCAATAAAAATATTCTGTTTTTTCTTATGAATTTCACAAATATATATTATAATAAATTACATAGAGATAAATAATTAAGAGAAATTTGTAGGATATGAGATAAAAAATAATTAAAATATTTTCATTTAAAAAAGTATGGACTATGTGACACATCAGGAATGTATAAATATATCTTATTATTCAATACTTAAATTATAGCAATTATAGTTTTAGCAAACCAATTGATACTAAACACATTTTTTAAAAGTTTTCTTAACATTCAATGCTTGATCTTTCTCAAGTTCCATGTGTTTTTTTTATTATTTATGGTTATTTATTTATTGGAGGTAATCTTATTTAAAGCACATTGAAAAAGACTTACCACTTCATCTATACTTAACAATGTTAGTTATATTTTAAAAAAATGTTAGTCAAAGAATGATTTCCTAGCTTCTGTAATAAATGTGGCTTATAGATTGATCCTATGTAATGTAATTCATATTTTAGAAAAAACCTCAATTTGTTATCTTACTTGAGATTTTTTTCCAATGGCTATTGATTAAGTCATACTATTGAAGCATTGTTAGACTAAGATGGGAAAATTTTCTTAAAAGGGTTTTCTGCAGAGCATGAGCATGAATTTGTAAGTTCTTTTTCCGATGTGTTGCCAAAAAAACATGAGGATCTATTTAAAAATTGACAGAGACTAAATTTATCTATTTGCCTCCCTATCTTTCTTTCTTCTATGTGCTTTAGTTATAATAAGTTGGTGGGCCAGATTGGATCCAACAATCAATAAAAATTTTCAATGCTTCTAAGAGTTTGTTTGTCAACACCCTAAAATCACTTTCATATAAGTTAAGATAAAACTTCTCTCACATATTTATCTCCGAATACGTACAATCACTTTTCAAAAACTAATCCAAACAAACTCCAACTATAGGTTATTATTGATTATTCCCTTATTTTCTTTAATTATATGCCACGACCAATAATCATTATTTAGTTGTATGTTATTATTAATGATGATTGCCACACTTTTAACGGTAATCAATAAATTGATGAAAATATGTAGTATAGATGATTTTTAGGGATGGGGTAAAACATAAAATTTTTGAAGAATATAAATATGAAAAACATAAGTTGTTTTCCAGTAAAATTAAATATAATATACTAATATAAGAGTCACTGATTTTTTTTTATAAAATTAAAAAAGTAAAATAAATTGTTTAATTGAAATATGTATTCTGATATACTTATATAAATAAATTAGTTTGGAGAAAATAATTAATTAGCTGTTAATACCGGAGGCGGGAAAGAGGGCTGGCTTGGCTAGCAGAAGGAGGCAGGAAGGATTGCGCGATCTTTACTCTTTACTCGCCGTCATGGCGCTGTTGAGTTTTCAAATTTCGGTAACCACTATTGAACAGCGATTTCTGGGTTTGTCTTGATCTCTTACTTTTCGAGCTTTTGAATTGGCTTTACGGATTATGATGATGTCAAAACTGATACTCGCTCCTCGTATTGGCGGTTCTATTTCCCGCAATGTTTATATCTTTCATATTTATTTCAAGCCCTGGTCTTCAATTTCTTCATCTGCTTCAGTGGATGAAGTAGAGTCGAAATTAAGATCTCTGCTTGCAAACCCTAATACTCAGTTCTCCGAGGTAGTTTCCCTCTTTCACCGTGCTGTTGATTCTAATTTGCTGCCTTCTTCGTCAGCATGTAACTTTCTTATTTATAATTTGAAGCGAGCTAAATTATATTCCATGGTCTTCTCGGTTTATTCGAAGATGAGCGTTGTTGGCGTCTTGCCGAGCTTTGCATCATTATGTGGTTTGATTGATAGTTTTGTGAATAACCGTAGGCCTGAGTTAGCATTGGGGGTTCTGGGGATTATGATCAAGCGTGGTTTTATAATTAATGTGTTTAATGTAAACAAAATATTGAACGGCTTTTGTAAAAGTGATGATATCGGAAAGGCGATGCGCTTATTTAGTGAAATGAGAAGGAATGGTGTCCTACCGGATAGCTATAGTTACAATACAATTATTAATGGACACTGTAAGGCAAAGAATTTAAAAGAAGCGGTGAATTTGTTCAGGTTAATGAAGCAGCAGGGTTGCTCGCCTGATGAGGTGACCTTTGCCACTTTGATAGATGGTTTTTGTAAGGATGGGGCAGTGATTGAGGCATTGACTTTGATGGAGGAGATTGAGAAGAACGGTTGGAGTCCAGATGTATTCATGTATAATTCACTCATCGGTGGATTTTGCAAGAAAGGAGAACTTGAAAGGGGCAAAGAACTTTTTGATGATATGCTGAGAAAGGGAATTACTCCAGATGCAATTACTTATAACCATCTAATTCATAATTTTTGCAAGAATGGACAGGGGCAAGAAGCCTCTAAGCTTTTGGAAGAAATGACAAGCCGCGGAACTCGTCCTGATGTTTTTTCTTATACATGTTTGATTGATGGACTTTGCAAAAATATGAGAGCTTCCAATGCGATGGAAATGGTGAATTTGATGCAAAAAAATGGTGAAGAGCCAAATACTGTTACATATAATGCCATGATAAATGGACTTTGCAAAGAAGGTCAGGTAGAAAATGCACTTCAGATTCTAGAAATGATGATCAAGAAGGGGAAGAAACCTGACGTAATTACCTACAATACATTATTAATGGGACTCTGTGATTTTGGGAAAATTGATGAGGCAACGGACCTTTTCAAACTATTGTTGAGCCAAGAATTCCATGTGACCCCAGATTTATGGAGCTTTAATTTGCTAATCAAGGGACTTTGCAAAGAGGGGCGCCTTGGCGATGCTATGGAGATCCATTCTGCACTGGTTAAAAGAGGTTTCATAGATAACATAGCAACTTATAATATATTGATGGAGGGATTTCTAAATTTTGGAAAATTAGATAAGGCTATGCAATTCTGGAAATGTGCATTAAAATTAGGATTGGTTCCAAACTCAATGACCTATAGTGTCATGATTAATGGTCTTTGCAAAATGAATTTACTCAGCATGGCAAAAGGAATTTTTAGTAAATTAAAGGTTGCTGGTATTAGACCATCAGTATATGACTACAATGTACTAATGAAATCTCTATGCTGCGAAGGTAGTTTGGAGCAGGCTAAAATCTTATTTCAGCACATGAGAAATGTGAACCATGAACCAGATGTCGTCTCCTTCAATACAATAATTAATGGAACTCTCAAAGCAGGAGATCTTAAATCTGCCAACGAACTGCTAGTAGATATGGTTGACATGAATTTACTTCCTGATGCTATTACCTTTTCTATATTAATAAATGAGTATTCCAAACGTGGGTATTTGGATGAGGCAAATTCGCTATTTGAGAGGATGATTGCTAGTGGACATACCCCAGATGCCTTTGTATATGATTCCTTACTTAAGGGTTATGGTTCAGTGGAAAATACAGAAAAAATCATTTACTTGCTCAACGACATGGCAGATAAGAATGTTGTTTTGGATTCAAAATTAACTTGTACCATCTTGACTTGCCTTTGCAATTTCTCAAAAGGTTTAAATGTAATGGAGATTCTCCCAAATTTTTCGCTGGAAACAACAAAGGGAGCAAGTGTTACATGCAATGAGCTCTTAATGAAACTGAACAAGGCTCATCCAGAGCTTCTTCTATTACAAACTTCATGATGGATCATGCTTTCAAGAGTTCTTGTTGATCCTAAGGTTAGCTCTGTGGTGGTGCTCCAAAGTAAGGATCCTTTTGTCCCTTTTGAAAAAAAAAAAAAAAAATTGGTTATGAATGCACTATCTACGTTTCTCTCTGTTGAAATAGGCTTATTCTTGAGGTGGTTAGGTTGTTGATTTATTTGTCTCTATTTCTTGCTTCCATCCTGGTCTTCCTCTTTCTCCTTTTTATTCTTCCTGTGTTATTTTCTCCTTCTTTGTCATATATTTCAAAAGTTTAGATAGGGTCAATTGTCAGTTTGGGAGCCATTGAAGAATTTTGGAACTTAATTTTAGTAGATCCTGTTGTCATGCATCTTGGGATGATTATGCATTCAATAAATTATGTCAGGTCTATCAGAATAGGCTTTCCCTTAATTATGGTAATCCATTCAATAATTTAAGTCAGGTGTATTAGAATAGGCTTTCCCTTAATTAGTTCTATATTATGAATATGCTTTTATTTAATGTTTTCCTGATACACTCCACTGATGACGCTATTTACGCCAATGCACCCGCACCCTGTGAACTTAAAATGCTACATTGATACCTTTTTTTTTGGGTTAAGTACAGGAGCCAAAGCAGGAATAGGTCCTGTTCTTCACTTTTATGATGTATAAGTATAGAAAAGTACAGAGTTGTTGTTGGAACATATGAATACCTGATGAAAAGAATTGAAAATATAATATCATTGTTGTTATCTACTTCTTTGCATATGTTTTGAAGATGATACACGCAATTGCTTTTCCTTCTTATGAGAATTGGGTAACTCCTTGTACTGTTGTTTGTATGGTGGTGGTACAGTTGAACTTACAACATCTACTATCTGAGGAATGTAAAGAGGATGAATTCGATTTTAAATGCAATAATTTGTCATAGCTTCTTGCTGCTGGAAAAGCTGTATGCAATGCTCAAGCAATTACTGTCACTTTGTTCTGGCAATAATATATTATTATCTATGCAAGATAACTTTCAATCAAACCCATGATTGTTCATGAAGGAGGTTCAAAAGATTGCTGAGCAACCTGGTGATTGGGATTTGGTAAGGTTCTTATTTCTCATTAGTTGGTTGATCCCCTCTGACCTGGGCGTCTTTCTTTATTACCTTCTATTGGGGATTCTTGTGGGTGATATAGGCAAGAGTGAGGAGCTTTGCAAGATTTATTAGGGCTATGGAACTTTGGGATTATCCGACTGCTTATTTGGTTGGTAGAAGATTGGAAATCTTGCAAGGATGCAGGCTGCTGTCCTAATAATGTAGTGTCAAATAACATCACTCAAGCAGTCAAGTGGCGATGGCAATTTTCTTTTGAATCCAATTCTCTTCCTAAAGTTTGCTGGTAAGGATTATAGGTTGGCTGCTCATTTGATATTATTAGTTATACTTGATTTCATTTTGGTATCTTCTTGTACTCCATCGATTTCTCTTGTTCCTGCATGTGTCGATCGCATTTTTTTATTTATTCTAATGCAGAATATTGTCTGGGGAAGAACTTCTAAAGAGTACAAACAATCCTATAAGAATATTTAAAATCAATTCTTCCTCCAAAACTGTCTGTGAAATGAAATTGATTCTCCTCGATAAAGTGCCTCCATCCTAACTTTATATGCAAGTTTCCTAAATTAATTAGGGCATTTTCCTCATTGAAAAATTAGTCTCAGTCATTTTTCTCATGGTCTTTAATTGGATAGCCAACTGCCCTTGAAGTGAAGCGTTATATTTTTGTAGGACCCAATCAGTGGGCTCTTTCCTCTGAAGGTGTGCATCGAGACCTTGGAGTTCAGAGACAACAGTGGAATTTTCTGACGTTCGAGGTTGCTTGGATAGTTTGAAATCACCTTTTTGTTATCTTTAGTCGCAGTGGGCAAACAAATATGTGAATCTATTTTAAAGGTTCTGGTTCAAGTAAGGGTATTAAGATCCCTTCGTTGTGTGATGTTCTTGAGTGGTTATAGCACTTATTAGTTGGAGCATAATGGAGGGTTTTGTAACTTAAATCTTTTCTGTTGCATTTCTAATGGGAAAGGATTATTTATTTGTCTTCTCCGTGGATATCCCTTATGGTCACACGTGAGTTTACTGAGAAATTGGTAAGCCCTTTCGAGGTAATATCATTTTGTTCCTCGTTTTTTTATTGATGATCTGTTTTAACTTCTCAGCTTCATCTTTGGTGGATAGGGGTATAGTTTTCTTTTTCGGGGGCAAAGTTTATCACGTTCTTGTAATTATCGCGAGTCTGACAACAGCCCCTATAAAAAAAGCCCACTTCTTCCGTGAGGCTTTTCAATATAACAGTCCAAAACATGTTATTCAGAAGTTTTTATTTATTTTTATTATTTAATTGGAGTAAGTATGCAAGGGTCATTTTCCTCTTGGAAATCAGCTTTCCGATTTCATTTTTGCTTGAAAATTCCACTCGGTGATGGTATCAAATAGATTTGTTGACCTGTAATTCCCTGAAGGCCTATTCATGGGCCAAGTCATCCTAAAAACCTACTAGGCTGTTTGGGTCCAGTATCATAAATCAAAAACTTTTTCTCTTCTGGACATGATTATGATTTATGGGTTAGAAACTCAACCAACTCTGCCAGTTTATGTGAGCTTTGGGAATTACATTAATGTAAATTGAGATAAAACTTTTTTTTATATATTTATCTAATGAATTGTAAATCATGTTGAAAGAATAATTTTACCGTTAACTTAAATAGACACACCATAAAAAAATGGCAAGCAACTAACCGTTAAGGGGGGTTTGTACCCAAAAAAAAAGAAAAAAAAGAAGACTAAGTGGATTAGATTTAGCATAAAAGGTTAATTTCTCATGTAGCGAATCAGAGTTGAAATCTTCATTGAAAGATATCTACATTTAACGTTCATTACTGTTTTAACTATGATTGCCTTTTCAGTATAATGATACTCGTTCTTAGGAAAATAATAAAATTGGCAAACCAACAAACCTGTAGTCTCAGTATCTCACCAACAGAAATATGCATTAGGTAACTCTTAATAAGGCATATTCTTTGATGTAATATAGGTCACTTGCTGCTCTAGTTACTTGGACATTATCCCCGAGCAAGCTTCAATATTTTTTCACATATTAAATAAATCAGGACAAACTTTACATTATTTTTCCTAAAATTCCCTAATGTATAGTTTTTCTACCTGACAAACCCAACCCTAATTCTGCCACCCTTTTACCGTCAAAGGCCGCCGCCCTCTGTCAACGTTGCCGGTTGTGGTGTTTGCTCTGCATTCCCCTGTTTTCCCATACACTCTTCCTTTTCTTTGGTATTTGGCTGCAGGGGTAATGGGGGCTAACTGATTTTTTCTGGTTGCTGTTAGATTGTAACCTTCGTGTGCATTGCGCAGAAGCCAACCAGCCATGGAAGCTTTTCAGAGTCCCAGAATGGTGTTTGGGCCCCATGCTGTATAATGTAGTTATTCTACCATAGCATGAATGGCCGGTTCTCAACATAAAAATTTCCTCGTTTCTTTCATTTTTTTTTTAATATGGAAAAGCTCATGTGAGTTGGCTTACAGATGCTTATATATTATCCACAGAAAGACAATGATGCAATACCTACCCACGTAACAGTGAATTGGAGCAAGTTGATAGCGGAAACATATCTTCCATGAAAGATTCGGTTCATGCTTCAATGATCTACCCCTCCATTATTGCCAATTATTTAATTTGTTATAAACTATTCAAATAAAATATCACTTTAACAGTTAAAAAATTATCAAATAATGGTGAGACACTACTATTCGTCCACTTTGGGGGAACAGATTATGGGCAATGTGATACATGAGTTGTAATATTTATAATTTCGTGATATGCTATCCTAAATATTATTTTTTCGATATCTTTTTTTATTGTCATGGATAAGAAAGATAATAATTTCAAGTTTTTAAGAAAATGATAGTAATTTTGCTACAATTTTGATTAATATTAATTGCATGATGTGAGTTGGAAAAGAGTTTCATTGTTCATAGCTTGTGAATAATGTGACTTTCTATAAATTGTTTATTGGTTAGATTATGAAAAAGTGTTGAAGAAATAAAACTAAAATAACATTATGCATAGTCCAATAAAATATGCGAAAAATATTGAAGGAACGAGTATATATAGTTATACAAAATTCCAATGTACTACCTCTATTGCTTGATACAAAAGTTAAGCATGGGGTTCATTTTGATTATAAATATAAAATCCGTTATAAATTTATAATTTTATCTTTAAAGTATTCCTAGTAATTGTACATATTAAAGTGTTTTATCAAAGATTATTTATAATGCGCATGATTAATAAAGTATTTTAGGAAAATCAATACACATCCATTACATATGACTGATTTAAATGATTTCCTATATATCCTCAAATTAGTTATCTACTTTTTATTAAAAGGATTATAAATATACACACATTTTAAATCTTCTTGTTGATGTGAAGATCTTCATTTGAAATTTTGTTGTTGGTGTGAAGATTTTGTTAGTGTGTGATATATAAATGACATCTGTATGAGTCCTTTTAGCATGGGGCTAAAGGTATACTCTGTCTATAATGAACATTTAATATTCAACTCACCTAATATATATACACACATTTTAAAATCATATTAACTGTTGATGATGATGGTTTTGGTGACGACAAATCACAGCTGGAGTAGTTTATAATAGTCTATGATATGGAAAAATCAAACCGCAATTCAAAATGGTGTGAATCAACTTTTTGATATAACGTGAAATTGTATTTGTTAGAAAAATTATGGGGTTCAGTGAAACATCTTGAAGTATTTTCCTAGATGCATATATCATTTTTAAGTATTTTGCAATCTATCGATCATTTTAAGTATTTTTTTTACAAGTGCTAAATGATTTGTCCAGCACCTGAAAGTATGCATCTTGAACTACATTTCTAACAGTATTTTAAGTAGATCGAGCATTTTAAAAAAAATTTTGGTGCATCCAGACATAAAAAATGTTTTTAAAAAAAGCAAACCTAGGTAGGAGATATTCATTGTTTTTTTTTTTTGCCTTCGTACCTTGAAAAAAATTACTCATTCCGTTTCAATTTTCAAGACATTTTATTAATCCCTAAATTTTTATTTTGTCCTTTTTACTGGATCTTTTTTTTTTTCCTGTTAGATATTTTAGTTCTCAAAGTATAAAACCATTAGATAAGGACTAACAATGTTAAAAGTTCGTTAATTATTGATGACAATTGAGATGGCACCCAAGTTAGCTGTTATGAATAAGCCTCAATATTTTAATGCAAGTGATTAAATAAACAAGTAATTAACAGACATTATTATCAATCAATCATTAAAATAAGATATAAAAGCTATAAAATCATATATATATTTATAGCACAATAATTCTGTTTTAAACTTGTATAATATAAAAACACTAATAAGTTGCATGATTCATCATATGAACCGTAAATAATAATGCAACCAATCAACTATTTGGCGTAATGAATTTGATAACAAGTAGGGAATATTTTGGTTATGTTCTAATTTTTTTTTTTATAATTATGAGTGATTGCACCTTATTCTTAAAATATCGTTGACCTGACCTTATAAAAATGCAGGGTGCCTCCCTTGCTTATTTCTCACACATCAATTGGTTTATCTGACTATCTTTGATTGGTTTAGACTTTGGTAATCTAAACCAAGACGTTTTTCTCCCGTCCTCTATTATTTTCTCATACATCTATTACAAATTATTAACTTAACTAGTTTTTAATATTTGTAAATTAGTTTATCTAACTTTGAAATTGTTGTTCACGTACATCCAGATGGTAAGGTAGTGAAGTGCAATGAGAGAATCGAAGTGTACGATGAGGAAAACAACACAATCAAATTCGACCTGTTTGAAGGAGATGTTAAGGAGCAATACAAGAGCTTCAAGATCACTCTCAAAGTCTCCGACAAGGCTGCCGGTGGCGGTGCCGTGGCCAAGTGGACTATTGAGTACGAGAAGCTCAATGAGGGAGTCCCAGATCCAACAGCCTACAAGGACTTCGTCACTGACGTCGCCAAAGATGCCTATGCTGTTGTCCCCCCTCCATAATAATTCAACAAAAATAATCATTCATGAATAGATAAATCATATTAAGCCAAATAATGCCCATCAAGTAAGTGTGGGTACGTACAGCGTACCGAATAGTTTGCTACGTCCGTTGTGTGCTGTTTACTTTTGAATAAATGGGCGTTGTCATATAATAATGTATTTGATCGATCGTCCAATACAGTTCAAATTGTTGTGGGCAAATCAGATTTATTGAATCAATCGAATCAATATTTTTAAATTAAAAGGGCTGGTTTTAATGGTCTAAAGTTAAAGTTACAAGTAGGATAAACCCATAACCTGTCGTTTATGGAAAACTTTAATTTGATGTTCAAGCCTTCTCTAGCTCTCTCCAATACACAAACCAGAATTGGGGTTCACATTGCATTTCCAACAAGGACATGCAACATAAAATGATATATATTACCCAAGAAAAAAAAACAAGATATAGTGCACATTTTAAAGGAATGAACATAAAATTATACCGAATTCCAATAATGATGATGGGGACAAATCGCAGTTGGAGTGGTTATTGTAGCGATTAGCAACCACGACATGGAAAAATCAAAGATAAGTATGGTGTTGTCATCTTTTGTACTGAAATTTATCAGTATAGGTTTCTCAATTGTTATTGAGACTTCTTAATAATTAAGTATATTTCTTAAGACTTCATAATGATTCTCCGGAAAATAAAACAGTAATTTCAAATGGTCTGATCAACTTTTTGTATAACGTGAAAATGCATTTTATAGAAATAAAAATGATGCTTTCTAAAAATGGTGCTTTTACTAATTCAATTTGGCATGATGAGTGTTGAATTTCTTGGTCCCAGGGTTTACAAATCCAGAGAAGGGACAACGAACAAGAGGACCCAATTAATTTTTTTATATAGCTATTTAATTGAATCATATTCGAGTATTGTTAGGTTTAATAGAAAATAACTCTTATAAAAATGTTCTGTGCATTTATAAAAATTGGTACTCTTCATTCTTAAGCAGCCAAAATCTTCTTTCACTAGTATTAACACTTTAAGCTGAATCGACTTCTTATATCACATGAGAACGCATGCATTTTATGAAAAGCATGATGCTTTAAAAATAGCGCTTTTACTAATTCAATTTGATAATGAGAAAAGGAAAAAGAATACAAGAAGTTACATTTAAGCATTAGCAAGCTATTGATGAAGAAATCTAGTATGGGACTTATACTTATTCTGTACTTAATATAAGATCCACTTTAATAAAAAATCGAATTACAAATTGGGTCTTATATTAATAATTGGATGAGTATTATGAATCAAATAATACTTCTACAAGTGGCTTATATTGTGGATTAGAAGAAATACTCTATCTCGTCTTATTTATAGAGTAAAGAGAGAAGATTTTATTTGATTATATTTATAAGTCATTCAATTAAAATTTTCATGTGAATATACAATTCTACTATTCATTTTTTATGTGTTTGACTTTACTCTCATATGTTATAGTAGATATTAAATAGAGAGAAAAATGAGAAGTTATTAAATGTTAAGGTAAAGTTAATAAGATGTAAAGTTTTTCTTAATAATCTATATGAAATATCTTGGAAGTGATTTATAAATGAGATAAGATGAGTATACCTATAAAGCAAATCTTGTTGAAAGTTACTCTCTTTCTAATCCATGATAAGAGTTGCTTATCACAAATTCGTTGGAATCCAAAAGAGTTAATTGCATAATTAAATTTGTCTAAAAATTAGTTTGATTTACATATTTATTCCTAATAAATACAATAAATTCTTTAAAAACCTATCTACTCTCTATCCCCTAATTTAAAATTGAGAATGATGACATATTTTAAATAAACCATTTAATGCTACACGAATCCTCACAAAGTGACATATATATTGGAGCACATTACAATTAATGTTGCGCATTGAAGTTTTAAAATGAGATAGAAAAGGACAAAAGTTTTCTTAAAATATGGGAAAAGAGATTTAGATGCTTGATTTTATTTTTAAAAGTTCTTTATTAACACCATAAATAATCTCACGGAAATCTTCTCTGACACATACCGATCAACTGTTCTTACAAATAATCATTACGATAATACACTATAAAAAACATCAAATTTTGTAACAGAATTAGTCACAAAATTTTTTCTATGACTAATTTCGTCAGTAATCTATTGGAAGAATTTTCCTTGGCAAAATTAGTCACGGAAAAATATTCAGTGGAAATTTCAGAAGGAAATTTTCCGTGGTTAATTCCGTGACAAATTTAATTATTATTTAATTCTTATTAATTAATTATTATAATTATAATTCTTATTAATTAATTTTTGATTTCTAATTTAAATTTCTTATTTCTTATTCTAATTTATTTATTATTATTTATTATTAAATTTTAATTAATATATTAATTAAAATGAATATTAAATATGAAAATATTAGAAATAATATTTATTTTATTTGTAATAATTTTTTTATTAAAATCAATGTTTTTAAAATAATAAAAATTATGAAATTAAGAATCATATAAATATTATTTTTCAATTAATAGTATATTATATATAAAATAAAATGAAAATATATAAAATAATAAATACAAATTAAAATTATTATTCAATTTATTTTTAGTTTTTAATAATATTATATATGTATATGTGTATATATTAAATATGTGTGTGTGTAATTATAAATGTAAATAATTTATTATGCAGTAGAATATTATATATATATATATATTTAAATATATATTTAGAAGACATAAGTTTGTTGCAGCTTAACTGGTAAGGGATCAAGCTCGTGCACAAGTGGTCGAGGGTTTGAATTATGGATGAGGCAAAATTGCGAATTTATTATGTGCTAACTGGCGGAGTTGACACGTGACGGGGGCCCAGCTGTGAGGTGACGACTTGCGAAGATGACATGTGACATTACTATTTATTAAAAAAAGAAAAGAAATTTGCCATAAGACGGAATATTCCATCAGAAATTCCATCGGTAATTTGTGACGGAATTAAAATTTTACTAGTAACCAATTTGTGATTGTGAATTTAGCAACGGAACAAGTTCCGTTGGTAATTCATTCCGTGACAAACTAAAATTCCGTCGGTAATTCCATGGCAAATTCCGTGTATTTTTTGTAGTGATACTTGACATATGTGGCTGTTTGGAATAGTAGTAGCAGTTGAGATTCCAAAGTATTTTACGGTTTACAAAATAAGTATATGAAATGAGTTTTATTTCGATTTCTGTGAATGAGCTTTTTAAATGCTAATACAAAACAATTAACACCTAACACTAAATAATAAATATTTTAAAATTAAAGCCAAATTGCTTGTCATTCCAACTGCTCTTAGGAACAAGCCTAAATATTTTAATGCAAGTGATCAAATGGGATTTAACAAACCTATATTTATATATTGTCCCGATCTTAAATATAAGAACTCGTTTGTAATGCAATTGATTATTATGTGTAAAGCACATGTTAGTTTTTTATATATAAAAGGCTCTTAATGCATTCATTTTGCTTGCAAGTTGAGATCTTAGACTCATAAAAGAATTAGGAATTAATGGCTCTCACAGGGAAGCTGGAGATTGAGAATGAGATTGAGACGCCAGCTTCAAAGTTCTTCCACTTTTTCACAAAACAACTTAACCATGTTCACAACATCACTGATCATGTTCACGCAGGTGAGCTTCATGAAGGAGAAGACTGGCATGGCGTTGGATCTGTTAAGCAATGGACTTATACTGTTGGTAAGCTTTTTAATTCAATTCCATGTTCATCATCATCATTATATAATTCGATTCTCCTACTTCAATTTCTCATATGTCTTTTGCTATATGAGAGGTTTATTTCAGGCAGAAGTTCAGTAAAAGACCATATGAATAAAATTTTGCTTTTATGATAAATGACCAAAACAACGTTCTTTTGTTTTTTTTGTTTTTAAAAAAAAGTTCACCCATAGTTGGAGCTCCGACACTCCGGTTGCTGGCCACTGGAGTAATCCACCAGCCACCCACCGAAGCCCTACTGCCAGTTGTTGGAGAATACATGTTCCAACGAGGTGGCCAAGGAGGGGTTTTAACCCATGATCCCTTTATTCATCAAAAAATTTATTTTTTATGTGAGCCAAAAAATTTATTACCACCAAGTAATCAAACTCATTTAATTATATAATGAAAAAAATTTCCCCCTTTCCCTCTCCCTCTCTACACACACACACAGAGCTTTCTAACCACTTGCTTGCTACAATACGAAATGCGCGTATTAAAACTCTACCATGACAGTTGACTTTGGTTATGCTAACATGTCATTTATCAATATGAACTTGTCAACAAGATAGAATATACAGAGAGTATTGACTAACATATACTCTTGCTTTTAATTAGGAGAACATTTGACACTGATATATATATATATATATATATATTGTTTAAACTTGTGGTGGACGTACGTATGTACAGATGGTAAGGTAGTGAAATGCAAGGAGAGGATTGAAGTATATGATGAGGCAAACAAAATAATCAAATTCGACCTGTTTGAAGGAGACGTTATGGAACAATTCAAGAGTTTCAAGATGACCCTTAAAGTCTCAGACAAGGTTGCTAAGTGGATTATTGAGTATGAGAAGCTGAATGAGGCAATCCCAGACCCAAAAGGCTACGTGGACTATGCCACTAACATCACCAAAGATGCCGATGCTCACCTTCTCAAGGCATAGAGAGATATTGATCACTGAGAATAGTGTCTCAGATGAGAGTTTCTAGCTTTAATCGTGTGTGTGTCTGTGTGAAGTCGTGTGTGTGCGCACTCTAATTATATGTATTTTATGATTATGTGAGTTCTTTTAGTATTGTGTGCTAATCAATAGTGGATCTTGTGATGTAATGAAGAGTGTATGGTTGAGTGGTGTTATATATGATGAGTAGTTTGATGATCTCGTGTTCGTTGTATTTTGTTGAATAAAATGAAATTTGTATGTAATTGAGTAGTGATTTAATTTGTTCTCTAGAGCATATGGTTAGCTTTGTTCTAACTTGGCCCCGTTGAACTTCATAATTAATTTAACTAATTTTTCCTTAAAATTGGTAAATTAATTATCTAATTCTTATATTAATTATATGCAGTATTGTGTCTTTAGCTATTTGATAACACCATCTTACCTCAAAAATGCATTTTGTCTGCATGCTTCAAGGCCTTTAACTTGTTCTTCACGTGCGTACATATGGTAAGGTAGTGAAATGCAAAAAGAGAATTGAAGTGAATGATGAGGAAAATATCACAATCACATTCGACGTGTTTGAAGGAGATTTTAAGGAGCAATACAAGAGTTTCAAGATCACTCTCAAAGTCTCCACAAGGCTGGCGGTGGCGGCGCCGTCGCCAAGTGGATAAATCACATTTATTGAGTCCACTGCATGAATCAATTTTTCTAATTAAAAGGGCCAACGTTAACTGCCTAAAGTTACAGACAGTATGATCAAACCTATAATGTCTGATTTATAGAGAACTTTAATTTCACGCCATTAAGTTATAAAACCATTAACTAATCAACCAAATCAAAGTTCTATTCTTCTCTAGCTCTCTCCAATGCACAAACCAGAATTCGGATTGACTCTGCATTTCTAACGAAGGACATGCAATATACTCCTTCAGAACCTTAATATACATAAAATCTAATTGAGGAGTTGATATTCTTCCTAAATGTAAGATATCATTAATATATTTATCAATTTTTTTTCTAAATTAGCCCTATTAATATTCCCTTAATAATAATCAAATATGAGAGAGGGGAGATTAAGGAAAATGCTTAGGGTATTTAAAAAATGTTATATATATTAATTAATATATCTAACTGATTTTCTTAATTTAATTAAATTAATCAATTAGATCTTACATTAAAGATTAGAAGACGAAAATGGTATATTACAGAGAAAGAAAGATATACTTCCTCCAGTGGTGAATAGAAGATTTCATCAATGGTGTAAAATACACTATAAACTAAGTTTTATATTTAAAACTGATTTTGTATTTCATGTGGGTTTTTCTCTCTATACACGCATATATTGGCCACATCCCATGTCTGTGTCTGATACTTGCATTTCAAGCACATGTCCCTTTCTGTCACGTGTGCTTCAACTTTTCACAATATGTGTTCTTTGACCTTTTTTTTAATCTCTTTTTTTTGTTCTCAGAATTTATTCACAGTCTGTTTTGGAAAGATTAAAAGAAGAAGCTGTGAGAGTACGAGAGAATGGAATCGATATTCTAGATTAAGTTCAAAGCTTTGATACAATTGGGTGCAAAATACTTGACAAGTAGGTTAGTCTCTCTTTAAATGATGAACGATCCCACTGCAGCATCATCGATCTAAGAACTGTTGAAGAACGGCTACACACACACACTGGCCACATTCATCTATATGTAATTTGCTGACAACCCACAATGATTCAAGAATATAAGAATCTTAGCTCACTGAAGCCTATAATTTTTCCTTTGTCTATTTGTGAAGTGCTTATGAGAGATTTTTCACTTCTGTAAATCATGGGCCATTATATATTTGAGAAATCATTGGGACCTCTTGATAAAGAAATAAAATCATAAAATAAATCTAAATGATAAAGGAGTAACATTGACTTCTTATCATTTTTTATACTTATTTACTGGTTGCTTATTATTGCGAAATCTTTTAGTAATTACATTATTTTTTTAAGATTTTATAGTGATTTTTCTTATATATTAAAATGTCCGCCCCCATACTTACAAGAGGATGCACTAAATCATTAAGTTTTTTTTTTTTTTGCAAGAAACAAGCATTATATTGTAAAGATAAACTAGTACATCTCAACCTTGAGGCAAACAAAACATACAGGAACAGAAAAGCAAACAACATGACAGAAAATGAAAAACTGCAAGCATTCAATACCAATGATGCTCTGGTTTTCTCCCACAATCACTTCTGACATACAACACAAGGGAGAATGGGAGGTGCTTAAGCTGCCGATCCATGAGTGAATTTTCAATTCAATTCAATCCCGAGCCAGAACTAATAGAAGAATAGAACACAAGCACTAGTAGAAAAATCCAACTGGGGAGCCACAGCCAAACAGAAAAGAAATTTGGGATTGGGGGGTATAAAACCCAATCATAGAGGCCACAAACCCATGAAGAAACTTCTTAGCTCTTCCAAAGAAGCTAAGTTACACCACTGAGAAACATTATCCAGCTGGATTAAGTTATGATGAAGAAAGCTCCACTCACCACAGCCATGCTGAGCATATCCAAGAATTATAATCCAAGAAATTATTAAGTTTTTTTAAGCATAAGTATCATCTTATTGCATGTAATCCTAATTGAGCCACTCAAATGCTAAATGTAGACAGTTTCTTAAAAAAAAATTTGGACCTTAATTCCTCACATCATGAAGTACTAAAGAACCCTATTCATTTAAATCAACCTCAATTGGAAATAATTTTTTAAGTGGTTTCAATACAAATGGTTAATTAAGTAGTGTGGGATTCGTTGTTGTCCATTGAAATTGTTGAGAAAATGTTGATCACGTTCCCACCCATGTCTCTCACATGCATTATTCAGCTCAAATTTCATTAGTTTATTTTTTCTTTTTGCCGACAAAACTTTATTTGTTTATCATTGTAAGATATTTTTAACTAATTTAAATGAATTAAAAAAATATTTTTTGTAATTGATATATATACCATATACATTTATATTCTTTTTAAATTCACACTTCTTTAAGTTGACTCCCTGATCAATGTCTAATGACAGTTATTAAATATTAGGATTATTTTAAATGATAAAGATCAATTACTCTTAACATGTTATAATTTGAAGAATAGAATTACATTCAAATAATTAATTCTTACTAATCAGACGCTTATATTCAACAACAACAACAAACACCTTTCTTACAGTTTCTATTATACGTGGGGAGGATAAGTGCTAGATAGGTGTGGTGTCAGTTGCAAGCTTTTGCTGCAGGTTCCCCTTGCTATTGCAGAAACCGTTGCAATTATACAAAGTTTATATTGTGGCCTATGAATAGCACTTCATTCATTTACTTTGTACTTTTAATGAATTGAATAATATTAAGTTTTTCCTCCTCTTAGTTCTTTTCTTCTTTCATTCGTCTAATTTTTCCCTCATTTTTGCTGTTCTCCCTCCTCCATTAATTAACTCTTTCTCTGCTCTCTCTCCTCTCCTCCTCTCTTTTCTCCCTTTCCCCGTCCTGGATCACCCTTGCTATTGCAGAAACCATTGCAATTATACAAGGACTTTAAATATGTTGGAATAGAGGCGTACATGAATGTTGAAGTCCTGATAACCAAGGGATGTGATACTAGGCGAGATGTCATAATGCTCGGTTCTTACTTGATAGAGATTGGCAAATACAGGTAAACCATATATCTAGATATAGGAACACGAAAGCTGATCAGCTAGCAAAGATATATAGCCCATAACGTTGTATGTAAATTTTGATTCTTTGATCAACGGCCACCTTCCTTGGAGGAGGCGGTTGTTATTGATGGAATGTAATCATTTTTAATTTGCTAGCCATTATGTGTAATGCTCTTTTGAGTTAATGAAATTCAGTATTTATTTCAAAATAATTCTCTAAGCATATTTTCAAAATGAAAAAAGGTAAACCAACAACAGGCTTTATCTCATTAAATGAAGTTATCTATATAAATCACACAACGTCATTATATTTAATTTAAAACAAAATTTTTAGATAAATTGTTGAACAAAAAATTCCATCCATAACCGTATTAAGTGTTCTTTTTAATTCTTTACCCTTTTTACTGGACTTCAAGTTACTTAATCCACCCTCCTCACTCACAACTTGCTTGAGGATGAGGGTTCACAGGTAAGACAATTCTCAGTTGGAGTAGTTATAACAGCGATTAGCAACGACGATATGCAAAATCAAACAGCAATCTAATTAAACTTATCAGAATCAACTTTCTATATCACATGAAAATGCATTTTATAAAAAGGTTTTTTTTTGCTAAAAATTTTACAGCTTTTACAGAGCTTTCATTCCGGTCATGAGCAAGTTGTTACATATTCTGTTGTTAGATATTCTCTCTTGTATATGGCATAACAAATCTCGTTGGAAGATACTCTTTCCGATTTTAATACCCATAAGTAATGCTTATATGCATCTCTGGTTTTTAATTATTATAAAATCTAGTTGACTAATTTGAAAAGACTAAAGAGGCTAATAAATTATTAAATTATAGTATGTATTAAATGACATATCTAAAATATTTATATGTATTATTAGATTATATATCAGTTTATAGTTTAGACAAATTAGTTTGTAAAAAAATAATAATAAATAGAAATATTTTAAAGAAATTTATTTAGCTTATTTATATTGTCAAATTAATCAATTGTGTTTATATTAAGGATGAGATGGATAGAGTACGTGGAGTAATATAAAAATATTAGATATCTGTCATCAGTACTCATAGGAGTATTAAGAATTAATGGCTCTCACAGGGAAGCAGGAGATTGAGATTCCTGCTTCAAAGTTGGTCCACTTTTTCATGGAGCAACTTCACCATGTTCACAACATCACTGATCATGTCCACGAAGGTGAGCCTCATGAAGGTGAAGACTGGCACAGCATTGGATTTGTTAAGCAGTGGTCTTATACTATTTGGTGAGAGCTGTTCATTCAATTCCAGCATCGTTCTTCTTCATCATCAAAATTACAATTCAAATATCCTCCTACTTTCTTATATAAACTACAAACAAAACATCAAATTAACCACGGAATTTGTTACGGAATTACTGACAGAATTTTGATTTGCCACAGAATTTGTCATGAAATGAGTTTGTCAGGGAGATTTTTCCGATGGAATTTTCGATTTTCTATGACTAATTCCGACCAAAATTCAATGTTTTTTTGTAGTATATATCTTTAGTCATGAGAGGTTTGATCTCATGAGTCCCACATCGGGATCAGGATCGGGAAGGTTATCTCGAGACAAAAGCCTTTAAGACTTTGGGCTTATACAAGAGTCTCAAGATGACTCTTGAAGTCCCCAACAAAGTTGCCAAGTGGATTATTGAATGTGAGAAGCTGAATGAGGCAAAAGGCCACTTGGACTACGTCACTAACGTCACCAAAGATGCCGATGCTCATCTTCTCAAGGCATAGAGAGAGAAATAGATCACTGAGATAGTTTCTCAGAGAGTTTCTATAGATTTAATCGCTTCGAGTGTGTTTGTGCGAACTCTAATATCATTATGTGAGGTTTTTTCAGTATTGTACTATGTTAATCAGTAATGGATCTTGGAAATTTAATGAAGAGTCATGTTCAGTGTAAAAATTGGAGTCTTATGATGATAAGTAGCTGATTATCTCCCTGTTCATGGTCTCCTGATATAAATATATATATATATATAATATTGAGGAGTCACTATTTTGTTCTCTAAGACACATGGCCATTATCTTCATTCTAACATATATGGTTTTGGTTTGCTAAACCTTGTAAAAATCAAACAAGATATTACTTACAGTTACTAACGGAAGAGATGTTTGAAGGATTAGATTTAGTCATAAATAAAATATTACAATTCATTTTTGTCTAATGTATTTAACTTATAAACTTATATATAATGTAACGCAAAAGTGTTGTAGGATTTTCTTATTTGCTAAAATTAATTAGCCTAGGTAGATCTAATATGAAGGACAGGAGGTAGTGAGATATTTTTGTTGAGGGGACACTAATAATTAAAAAATGTGAAACATTGAAATTCTTAATAAATGAAAAATCGTATTATCAGTGATTAGTTTTGGGATGAATGAGGAAAATCCTTCTTAATCTTCTTTCTTACATTTTTTTTGGCCAAATAATCTTCTTTCTGTGAATGTCGATGGTGAAGCCTAACTAACATGGACTGCTAACAGCTTCTTCTATTATTGTTAGACTTGGAAAAAGCCTTGTGTTAACGTGGTTAGAAAACTCCAATAATTAAAGCGGAAATTACTGTAAAGTGTATTTAATTACTTAAAAGTCTAATGACAATTTAGGAGCATACGATTACAAATTTCGGTGTAAAAATGACAATAAATTTATATTCCTCATTTGTTATTAAGATTTTTTTTGGTAATTAAGTTGTTCCTTGAAGGTCATAGCAATGAAAATGAATCTCGATGCAAGCTGATGTGATGTTCTTGTTTCATATATAAATGTGAAGAACTCTAAGAAATATTCATCAAGTCTACGATATAAATCACTTCAACTATAATTTATAAAACCAATAAATAGTAATTAATTTATTAAATCGAACTTCAATTGAAATTTTTTTTAAAACTTTACTCCTACTAAATAAAATTTTTAATGGGATAAAAATATTAAAAAAAATATGTTTAAGCATGAATTACAAAATCCAAAATTGACAAGTATTAATTACCCTCCATGTGATTTATATTATACATTTAAAAAATCTTCTAGAATTAACTTGTAGCGAATCTATTTGAATTAGTGTTAGAAACTATTCTTTTAACATTATTTACAGTCTATAAAGTAAGAAAAATTTTATCTCAATTTACATAAACATGATTTTTATAACGTAACCCAATGCAGTGCAACGGGTGGACAACCATTGATTCTTCACACCTCACAGCGTAGCAAACTCAAGCTGAGCCGATGGGGCCCCCTATATTGTACGCGTTTTGACATATTATCCAAATCTTGGCATTATATCCGATCCACTAGGTTTTAGCATAATATGAGAAAAATCCCAGATATTTTCCGAGAAATGCTTCACAAGACCAATCGTTCTATAATTTTTTTTTTTTAAATTGATAAGTTATAAATGTGGGTATGGTTTTTTTCACATGTAGAACAGAATGT
This sequence comes from Vachellia collinsii, assembly GCA_006871305.1. Taxonomy (NCBI): domain Eukaryota; kingdom Viridiplantae; phylum Streptophyta; class Magnoliopsida; order Fabales; family Fabaceae; genus Vachellia; species Vachellia collinsii. Next base: position 5,215 of record QFDD01000218.1, on the reverse strand, counting down.
GTAGTTATTTTGTTTATTTCAATTTTTTTTGAAATGTTTATTTTATCAGTAATTATAATTATTATGTCGATAAATCCCACATTTATTAAAAATATGCCTATTATATACACACGTACGCATATCTCTCGTCCCCATTAGCATCAGATATAGGATTCAATCTCACATATCGTCTCCATTAGCGTCAGAATTTACATTAAGCAGCAGAATCAGAGACTTTAAAATCGTAATTGTTTTGTGTATCTTTTTAAACCTCACTTCCTTAATATTGTTTCCTGGGGATAAAACTGTAAGTCTTCAGTCATGACAAGCCGTCATTACTTTTTATAGTTTACCCACACCTATTGATGAGATGGTTATTAACTCAGCACCAATCATGTGTATAGAAAAAACTAAGCACCATTAATTAATTCATGCCCCTCGAAAATAATCCTTTCAAGTGACGGCATTGTATTGTATATATGAATAACTATGATTTGAAAAGAAACATGCTGTTGGGTCGCTATGACCACATAATAACGGGACCCAAACAGAAATACTCCACAACAATTAGTTGATGCTGATTTCTAAAGCCCTGAGAGCCACATAATTTCGAGAAAATCACACGTCAATAATATAAATTTAGATAGGTGAAGTTAGGTGTGTTGCCCAACCACAATGGGATCCTCATTATTATTGCCATTATTATGGAGCAGTTGAGCCCGTGCCCACCAACACCTTCAATTTGGATAGACGTTTTCCCCCATAACTCACATATCCATTATACCCTTTATTGAAGGTTTACACTCACAATTTCATATTTAATAAAATTTTAAAAGTGATTAGTGTCATTTAAATTAAAAGATTTTAATATCGTAATAATTCTAAAAATTAAGTTATCTTAAGTGCGACGTTAAGTAACGAAAACAAATCTCGACGCAAGCTTATGTGATGTATGTTCTTATTTTATAATCTAGCAACATATCGTTTGTTAATTTTCAGAGGTATCAGATCACATGTTCAATCCCATACTTATGTCATGTTAAAAGATGCCTATGCAACATATGAACTAGCAATTTAAAATATATTTGAATGATGTATGGGTTAATATTATAATTGTGTGAAAAATCATGAAATTAATTTCAAAGGAAAGTCATATTGTTAGCACATCATAATCGAAAGCTGAGAGTAATATCATTGTCTCGTGCATCTCCTTAAACCTAGGTATTGCGTCCTAGCAGTCATATTGTGATCCCATCCTTTAACGAGAAGAAAATTAGAAAAGAAAGATTGTTAGGACTCAAAAGTAGTACTTTTTTTTTTTTTACTATTTTTACAAGTTCTACCATTTTCTTTCCACTTTTTTCTTTAGCTGAATATAGGGCAAATCCACAAGTTATATCCTGTTGATGGGCTGCTGTGAATGGGAGAGGAAGCTCTCATTTTCCTTCTTCTTACTTTTCTCACCATAAGTTCTTCATTTGACATTTGAACAATTTTATACAAATTTTTTTCCAATTTTCTTTATTGCAGTATTAAACTATTTATGTCAAAATTTAGCAATATAAATCTAATTAATTATTTTTCATTTTCTAATTTAAGATTTTGATAATAATTTTATAAAAAAGTACATACGAACAGTTTAAATAATGATCTAATGGGAAGGAGATGATAATAATTAATAAACGATATATATATATATATATATAAGTTCCTCTCCTAATTGTCACCACATAATAAAGGGATGTGAACCTCTCATTTTCTCTTTCCATCATCTTCTCTCCTTTTTTATCTGAAAATTTAGCAAATAACTTAGTGCCCTTAAGTGGGCTCTCTCCTATTTTTCTTTTTTATCTATAAGATTAACATTTAAATAGTTAGATTTAGTTTTATACAATTTATTTTTTATTTTTGTATTACACAGTACTATTTATGAATTCAATTAATTATCCTTTTCTGTTAATAATTTGACGTTTTTATAATAATGTTATAAGAGAAAAATTATGAATAATTCAATTGTTAACCTAATGGTTAATAAAAATGAATGGAGAAGAAAAAGGGGGAAACACAAAGTGGAGATTGCTCTCCCAACAGAAAAGAAATAATCCACAAAAATTGTTTGATGGTAATTAAAGCACCGAGAGACACACAGCAGCTGTCGTACGTGCCTCTCATTTTAGAAATCTATCCCTAAATAAATAATATAAATATAGATATATTCCATTTTTAGCATAACAATATCCTCATTTGCTTTTTGCACAAATAAATGTTTTAAATAGCATTGATGGTGGCCTTTTGTCACGATTCTAATACACAAGATGCTTATTTGTCAAAACATTGGAAAATCATATCACGTAAGTTAAGATAAACCTCATCCTACATACTTACCTCGTTAATCATAAATTACATTGAAAAAGTAGCTTCCACTGCTAATCCAAACTCTGTAAGGCATGCAATTAGTTTCTTAAATTAAAGGAAAAATTACTGTAGAGTCTTAAGTAAGATAATTAATATTAGTAATATCACATTGACAATTGAAGCAGCTACTATTAAGAGCCTCGGGGGAACTTACTAATATTAATTTTCTTATTTGGAACCTCACAGTAATTCCCCCTAAATTAAACTGCAGCTGTGAGCTATGGAGTCTTGTTGTAATCAAATCTTGTATGCTCTTTTAAGAGAGATAGGCAAATGGGACACTCATCATAAATCTTTAGGCCATCCACGTTAAATTTGGGCCATCTAAATTATTGGATTTATTTAAACATTGTAGATCTCATTGTTTGTCACAATTCACGGTATAAATCACTTTCAAAGTCAAATTTCAAGTTAAAACTCATAAAAAGGCTCATAATGCTTTCATTTTGATCATGTAGATCTAATAAAACTAATAAAAAGGCTCATTTTAAGTTAAACGGTGTAGATCTTATTACGTGTAATGCACATGTTAGTTTTTTTGTTATATATAAAAGGCTCTTAATGCATTCATTTTGCTTGCAAGTTGAGATCTTACACTCAAAAGAATTAGGAATTAATGGCTCTCACAGGGAAGCTGGAGATTGAGAATGAGATTGAGACGCCAGCTTCAAAGTTCTTCGACTTTTTCACAAAGCAACTCCACTATGTTCACAACATCACTGATCATGTTCACGCAGGTGAGCTTCATGAAGGAGAAGACTGGCATAGCGTTGGATCTGTTAAGCAATGGACTTATACTATTGGTGAGCTTTTTAATTAAATTCCATGTTCATCATCATCATCATCATCATCATCATAATAATAATATAACTTGATTCTCCTACTTCAATTTCTCATGTCTTTTGCTATGAGAGCTTTATTTCAGGCAGAAGTTCAGTAAAAGACCATATTAATAAAGTTTTTTTTTTGCCAATCATATTAATAAAGTTTTGCTTTTACGATAAATGACCAAAACAACGTTCTTTTTTAATTTTTGTTTTTTTGTTTTTTAAAAAAAGCCCACCCATAGTTGGATCTCCAACCCTGCGGTAGCCGGCCAACGGAGTAATCCACCAGCCACCCACCTAAGCCCTACTGCCAGTCCTTGGAGAATAAATGCTCCAACGAGGTGGCCAAGGAGGGGTTTTAACCCATGATCCCTTTATTCATCAAAAAATTTATTTTTTAATCAAAGCAAACAAAATTTATTACCACCAAATCATCAAACTCATTTAATTATATAATGAAAACATCTCTCTCTCTCTATATATATATATATAAACTTAGCTTTCTAATCTCTTGCTTGCCTACAATACGAAATGCGCGTATTAAGACTGATATAAGATAGGGAATGGATTGGTTAGAAACAAGTAAGAAAACCTAGATAGATGATCGTAGGTAGGACTTTAAGAGAACATGTCTCTTACAACCTTAGCCATAAAGATAATAAAAGGTTGATCACTCCCTTAATACTGTTAGAGTATTCTTATAAGAATACAAAGATGTAAGCATAGCTCACATAAGAGAATATAATTATCTAAAGAACAAAGTTCTTATTCATTCAAATCTGAAAATGAAGTACAAAAATGTTAGTAACATATAGGTTAGCATAGAACACTCTAGAATCAAAAACCCTAAGCCTTAATTGCTATAATGATGTCTTTATGATGATTAATTGATTGATTGGTGTCACACCCCTTTCTAAAACTCAGCCCAATCTAGACTTCTTAATTATTAGGCGCAGCTATTCTAAGCGTATAAATTCTGTTTATGTAAAACAGTCTTCTTCCTACTTTCCTCAGATTGGTTTTTTTTTTTTGAAAAATTTTGAATTATTTTTTTTTTAAAATAACCTTTAATTTTTCTAACGTGCCAGGTTTGATCCTGGGTTCATTACTCTTTATTGGCAACTTAAAAACAGCTTTTTCTTCATAAACCATTCTCCTCATGTCTACCTTCTGTCTCGGATTAATGTTTACATAATTTATACAATCATATATACATACCCATCTAAGTCATTCAGAGTTATATCAAAATAAAACATTAAACTTCTTATTAAACCAAAATATATGTAAAGGGATTCTTCCATCTCCATTCTATGCTTCTCTTGTCACCAATTCCTTGCCTTTTGAGCTACCCGCCTCTGCTGTATTTTTGTTGGAAAGGGGGGGTGAGATTTGGGAATCCCCATAGAAACCACAGTTTATCATATAGTTATATATGAAATTCACAATCATGTAAAGTAAACCACATGTTCATACGGCATATACGGCAATAGTGCACATCATGAGGTCCCACCTCAACATCATACGGCAATAATATACGGCACGAGGATTCACCTCAACATCATACGGCAATAATTTACAGCACGAGGATTCACCTCAACATCATACGGCAAAAATTTAAGGCACATCACATGGCACATACAATCATGTAGAATTAAATACATAAGAATAAGATAAAAGGGTTTCTACCTGTAGTCCTTTGTTTACCTTTACCTTCCTTAGTATCCCCTTTTCCAGTCTTCCTCGGGGTGCTCAAGCAAATGTCAAATCCTAAGACATATACGTATAATATTACGTTAATTATACGCTTATCCAGCTTTATTTAGCTCCTCTTTCTCTCCTAATCTCATTTATACCCCTTTACATTATTTGATTTTTCTTTTCTTGACCTTTAAATTATTTTTCAATAATTTTGAAAAATCATAACTTATTCCATAAAATTCCAAATACAATAATTTAAGCTTCTATGTGAAACTCTCTATATATTCTTTCAATGA